>PVIA01003726.1:86521-159571 GCA_004024845.1 Tonatia bakeri
GGTGATAGTGGTTAAAATGATACTGGTGATAGTGATTGAGGACAGTGGTGGTGGTGGTGGCGGCGGTGGTGATGGTGGTTAAAGTGATAGTGGTGATGGTGATTGAGGACAATGGTGGTGGTGGCGGTGGTAGTGGTTAAAGTGATAGTGGTGATGGTGATTGAGGACAGTGGTGGTGGTGGTGGTGGTGATGGTGGTTAAAGTGATAGTGGTGTTGGTGACTAAGGACAGTGATGGTGGTGGCAGTGGTGATGATGATGGTGACTCAGGTCCAGAATCTACTCCTGAGAAAAATCTGTGCTCTTCAATGCCTTTGCAATTCATGAAAAATTGTGTAATTCTCATTAAGTTTATAGAGTTTAAACATAGTATTAATTAATAGATGCCCCTTTACCACTGTGTTACACTGAGGTTATCTAATTGTTCCTGAGGAACACACTTGCTTATCGAATCGATGCCAACTCTCTTTAAGCACTGCCACAGCCTTGTACCTCAAAGTGAGGATCTCCCGGTCTTGCTGTTGTTTCCCAGGGTAACTTTCCTTGTGGATCCCTTGACATGCCAAGAGCCTCTACAAGGGTAGTTAAATAATGTAACCTATTAAGTTGGAAAACATTAGTATCAAGGCATGAAAAAAACTTTAGTGGTGAAACCCAAACAATAAATATATGAGGGATTTCAGTTGTTTTAACTGTCACGATGGGCTTAGGATCATCTTAGGGAGGTTAAATGTCTGTGACTCGGCATTACGTGTCATCGGAGGGGGTTTCTTTTTGTCTGTACGTAAATCTGACTCTGGTTACTCCAAACTCTTTTTCTTGGGTTTTGTTTTTGTAGGTTTTTTTGCTTTTTGAGGGAGGTGGTTACTGTTATTTTTGTTCAGAGAGCCTTTCTACTCCTAAATCTGTCTTCTAAGCCCAGGTTTACACTTACTCATCTGAGAGGAGGCACGTGTCAGGATGTGGGTTTCTTGCACCGGTCCTGTTGGGCAAGGACAGATGCGCACCCACAGTGAGTGTTCTGGTTTCTGGTTGCTTTTCGGTTCTGCTACGGTACGACCTCTCATACTCTTCATTTCTGGTGACCAGAATTAGGATGAGTCCGAACCTACTGAAAGTGGGGCTCATTGACCCCGAATGACTTCTGTAGTCACACGGCTTCTCCAGTTAGCTGACAGCACCCTGAAATAGTGCTTTGCAGAAGTGCCTGAACCTGAAAGTTTCCAGCCAACTGACGTACTGAAGCAGAGGCATCATTGGCACCGGAGGCAGACATTTTTATGATAAACCATGTGGCTTTCGAAAACTGTTGTTTCATCTCATGCTGTAAAATGTGTGTTTTTTTTTTGTTTGTTTGTTTGCCCCATATAATGTCATCTAGTTGTACGTGTTGCTGCTAAAAGCTGCACGGAACATCTTCAGTGCCCGAGGGATGGAAGGATGTCAGTGTCCGAAGTCTACAATGTAGGTAGCCAGGGTGATGGGGAAGTGCCAGGAGCTTAAGAAATGACCCCATTCTTCAAGAGTTCACAGCTAGCCTTGTATTCCTCCTTCTGCGATGGAAACAAGGATTTGTAGAGGGGTGCTGGGGCGTCGGGGAGGCTGGGCTATGAGACCTGGATGCAAGGCGAGCTGACTTTCTGGCCCGAAAAACTTTAACTATACATGTTTCATTGCCCTTCACCCCATGCTTAGCTAGTTGCAGAGAGACACCAATTTTTCGTTTTTGTTCTTCACGTACACAACTAATTACAAGCATCTCACTGATGCTTACTTCAAGAAGAAGAAGCTGTGTAAGCCCAGACACCAGGAGGGGGAGAATCTTGGACACTGAGAAGGAGAAATACAGGATCACAGAGCAACGCTAGGTTGATCAGAAAGCCGTGGACTCGCAAATTCTGCCCAAAATCAAAGCTGTTCCCCAGCTCCCCAGCTACCTCTGCTCTGTGTTTGCTCTTACAAATGGGCTTTATCCTCACAAAATGAAGTTCTAAATTTCTTTTGAAAAAACTAATTAAATAACTGATCTGTTAAAAACAAAACAAACAGAAAAACCAAACCAAAACTAATTACAAAATAATACTTGAAACAGGATTATCTACTGATAACCCTGAGGTTAATCGACTTGAGACACACAGGGTCCATTTTGGAAAACAGGGTGTAATCATTTGGGCAGAGATTTCTAGACCTTCTTTCGAGAATAGCTAAGTAGCTGAGACAAAAGCCTGTGTGTCTGTGGCGCCTGTGGAGGTGAGGGTGCTGGGAGGCCACCGAGGGACACGTACCTTTGCCTTTCTTTGTGTCGGCGGCTGGGAGAACAGCCATGCTGCTGTAGAACTGTCGCATGCCTCCCTGAAGGAAAGGCTCGCTTTGTCTAAAAATTTCCATTGCATCGAGGAGCAAAATCTGCATCATAGCAATTTGCTATTTTCTGCTCCAGGGACTGAAATGCAGACACAGCTTGAGTTTCTTTAGCTGCTTCCACTTCAGTGTCCTCACCACTGAAACACATATATTATTCCCCACCCCCACCCCCAAAGATTCCAGGATCAGGGGAATTGGCTTTTAATTGTTTAGTGTATTTATTGCATGTCACGGACTTCTAGAACAGGACCATTAAGTTTTCTGAGCCTTGAGACTGTCAACATTTTGGTTTGGATAATTCATTGTGGTGGTGGCTGTCCTGCGGATTGTAAGATTTTCAGCAGCATCCCTGGACTCTGCTCAGTAGATGCTGCCCACTAGCATCTGTCCCCGTCCTCAGCTGTGACAACTAAAGATGTCTCCAGACATTGCCAGCCGTTCCCTGGGGGCAACACCGCCCCCAGGTGGAAGGCACTGCCCTAGAGAGAATGAAGACCGTATTGGAACTCTAAGCACATTCTGTACTCTCAAACCATCTCTACGTAAAGAACAACACAAGCAGGATTCTGGCAATTTTGGGCAAACACTGAGCTTTTGTGCTACAAAATGTTGGGCTCTTTTAGGTGATCCTCGACAGCACAGAATGACAATGCTGAAATGTAAGCAAAAAGCTCATTCAGGGCTTCTGGGTAGAGTTCCAAATCTTCCAGATTATATCATGTTGGGTCTTTTCCAGTTGACAAATTGGAATTTTTTTGAAACCATGGCAGTTGAATTTTTAATAACATCTAGGGTTGTAGGAGATGATGAAAAAAAATAAAAATAAATTAATTTTCTCATTGTGTAAGTGCCCTCAATCGAATTTTAGAAGGTCTGTTTGGGGAAGAGGAAGTTACACGTTGGACAAAATATGATGAGACGTCCAGATGCTTCAATGTGGTCAAAGTAAAAACAGATTCCAGGTGCTCCGAGGGTCTGAACCGTGTGATGAGGGGTTATTTCATGTGTCAGCTTGGCTAGGCCACGGTGCCCAGACCGGTGGTCCAATATTACTCTAAGTGTTTCTGTGAGGGTGTTTTCGGTTGACATTTACATTTAGATGGACTTTGAGTGAAATACAATGCCTTCCATAATGTGGGTGGACCCCATCGCATCAGTTGACGGCCTTTGATAGAACAAAAACTGACCTCTTCCTGCCCCAGTTCCTGAGTGAGAAGAAAATTCTGCCAGCAGATGCCTTTGAACTTGAACTGCAGCACTCTTCTCTGGGTCTCTGGCCTGCTGGCCCATCTTACAGATTTTGGGCTTGCCTGCTGGCTTCCAAAATCATGTGAGCCAATGCCTTAGAACTAATTATCTACCTACCTACCCACCTACTATCCACATCCTATCGGTTGTTTCTCCAGAGAACCCTGGCTCGTACAACTGCGAAGGAAATTCCAAGTACTCAGTCTCCCATTAACTGTCACCACCCACAAACCCTTCTGTCTTTCAGGAGAACAAGGCTGTAACTGCCTCCTGGGAGGGTTATGCAATGCCTTTGTTGTTGTTTTTGTTCTTATACCGCAAAGGCCAGCAGGATGTCAGGTCTTGGGGAAACAGGGTTACTCTGGGTTTGTAGGAGGAGCATTTGAGCAGCACGGCAGCTGTGAGGTTAGAAACTGCTGCGGAGCAGCAGAAGAGCGCCCCAGGCTGCCGAGGCAGGCGGCAGATGTTTCAAAAATAATTTATCAATTACAAACCTGCTGGGGCTGGCACTGTCTCCCCTGCCCCCATCCCTCCCGGTAGCCCTGCCCTCTCTCAAGGTGCCTAGGTGCGGTGTTTCTACAGCTGGCTGGTTCTTGTTCAAGTTGGGGGCCTGTCACACCCTTAAGTTTTGCTCCCTAACACACACACAGGCTCACACGCATCCACACCTAGCTTGTGAAAGGACCTGGCCCGAGGACGGGCAGCAGTTTTGTTTTGCTTTGGGCATGTGGTTGTGTGCATGTGAGCCAGTACTCCAGGTCGGAACACACCCCAGGTCCTCGCCAGGCAAGAAAATGGGGTACTGGGTGAGAAAACACCAGGAGTCCCCCCAACCCTGCCCTGCCCCAGTGCAAATCTGTGACCTGATTCTGGATCTTGAGGCTGAATGGTTGTGATTATTTTTGTATCCTATTCACACAGATTACAGGAGACCTTTGGAGAAAGGCAGATGTCTGGTTTGTCAAAAGCTGCTCACAGCCACCCCTGGGATTCCTGCTCATAATTCCTTCCTAAGTCTGTTCCCAAAGGACAACCAGCACAGGGCCAGCTGCTAGGCCCAAGTAAGACGTTTTAATCAACTGCCTTAAGCTTTTCCATTTTAGGACATTTGAAAGTGGGTGATTGGACCTGAAGTGCCACATGTCCAACTTCGACTTTGTGTCTGGGAAACAATTTGTGAAAATACTGATCACCCATGAATGTTCTTATTCCTGTAGGAACCATCTAACAACTCCAGTAAAATGTAAAAGAAAAACCCCTGAAATATAAGGAAAATCAAACCATGATAAGAAATGCAGGGGCTTTATTATAATCAGTATTATTCTTGAAGTTAACAATTGATAAACTCATTCAGGAAAACATTTTGCTTTCAAAGATCCGGAGCCCCAGATGCATGCCACATGCAGCTGAAAGGACATGCACTACACACCCTGGGAAACAGCACAGCGCTCCTGGCTGCAGAACCAGGAAGTATCAGTGATGCCTCTGAATTTCTGTACGGAAGGGTGCAATAGTCTAATAGGCCTGACCTAGAGCTGCCTTCTCTCAGCAGCCCTTCTGAGATGCGGCTCTAGGAGCTGGCAGGGGAGTGGGGAGCTCTTTGCTCTGCGTGCCTCACAACAGTGCTGTCCACCGAATCTGCAATTCCAAAGCCGGCCTCAGTGTATGCCAGCATCTCAGAGATGAAGAATTACCACATGTGATGATGCGATACCTGTAAGGTTAGACCCCAGGTTCTGCAAGTCAATGGGGTAGGAAACCAAACATTGCCTTTAGAATGCCAAGTGCATTCTCAATGGATTTGATAATGGCATCAGAGAGGCTGGTGTGCAAGCTGCTCGCCTCATGCTGCTGGCCTGCAGCAAATGTCACCGTGGGAGAGTGGGGCAGTTGGGCTACACCCTCTCCAGAAGCATATGCTCTGGAAGATTTGAACATCTGCATAAAGGAGCCCTTTGGCTTTTCAGAAAAGCAGGGCACTCCACAGCTGTGAGCCAGAGAGGAGTCCAGGGCGGCTCCAGGCAGAAAACGTGCACTCAGGCTAAAGGAATTCTGGGCAGTTGGACCAATTGACAAACAGTTTTTTCTAGCTCAAATGGAATGCACTATTGCTATTCCTCACTTTAGAGACAAAGGGCTGGTTTTTGTCTGGTTCTCTATGCATTCAATTCTCTTTCTATGTGTTCTATGCTCTTGCTGTAGTGTTCCAGAATTAGCTATACGTCTGTTCCCCCACCTGGTCAGTGATCACTTCCAGAACTCAAAACAGCTCTACAGGCGCACACTGAAAAGCACAGGTTTGCCTCGTTCCTCCGGCAAAGCCTGTCCTGGTGAAGAGGCAGTGCGGGACCCACGCTGAGATGTCACCCTAGGAGTACTACCTTTGGGCAAACTACCTACATTCTAATTTTCCAGCAAGATGACTTGTGGGATAAATGAGCCATTTCAATATTCAAGCTTTTCTTTGGTTCTCCTGGGACTGCCTGGCGCTGCCCTGCACAGGGATCCCTTGTCACACAGGGTTTGACACTCAGGGTTGCTGTTTTCAGTCTTCCCAGCTTTGCCTTTTGAACCCCACCCCATAATTAACACCTGCACTTCTCATGCTCTCTTAAGGTTAAGACTGAATTGTCCTAGTACTGAAAACCATGAAATGACTGAACTTTTCCCCTTAATCCTAATGCAATCCTCCCAAATTTGTGCCCTCTTGTTTTTGAGACCACCTGCAAAAATTTTAGTCAATGGCTGAAACAGAACTAAAGCTAAACTCTGAGCAACTTCATTCTGCTCAGGACTCGGCAAGTTCTGCTAATGGCACTGTGGTCCTCGGACACCAACCAGGACTCCCTGGAAACAACACTTGGGGTCTGTTTCTAGTTTTTGATACAGAAATGTAAGGCGAAGGAAGGGCGCTTTGCTTTGCCTCAGATTTCCCAGTGGAGCCGTGTTTTGAAGACTCGGTTCTCTTTGCCGGGGAAATACCAAATGTCGGGAAACCAGGCACAGCTTCGAAGGGCGCTGGGTCCTTGCTGGTCACTTGCGGGGCTGCTGGATGTTCTGGGTTCTCGGGGACATGTGCTTGTCTATGGAGGCGTGGGGCTTCTGGTGAGCCACCTGGGCGGCCGCCGGGGGGAAGTCTTTGTCACCCTGTAGGGGACAGAGAACGAACGCATGGGTCCATCAACACCAAATAGCTGCTTCGTGCAGGAGCGAAGCCCCAACCCCATGCCCACCGTGTCCCTACAGCGCAGGTGATGGAATGGGGACCTGTGGCAGGCAGAAGCCTGCCTCCTGGGCTGTGGGGGTCCTGAGACTCTCGGGAGAGCTGGAGGGGCACTGAGCCCACATAGCACCTGGAATGTGAGAATGCTCACTGCCTCTCACCGGGAACTCTGTTTGGATGTCTTGTTTCTGCTAGAACTGTTCTTGTAACCTTTTCAACTGGGGGCCAGACAGAACCGAATCCAGGGTCTTAAATGCAGATTTACCACCACAACTGCCAGTCAAGAAGGAAACACACAGAGCAGGGCTAAAAAGTGTGCGGTGGCTCCTGACTCTCGGTGAATCTGCCAAATCCCAGACAAGGTGCCTGGCCGCTCTCGGGGAGGAATCACCCTCTCCTGCCAGCAGCACTTGCGTGGCTGGGGCAGGTGGGGCCACGGCTGCTCTGGCCGAGACGATGACTATGTTTGACCTTGAACTGGTGTCTGCATTTAATTTCCTCACATGCAGTGGATGTGTCGCGTGTCTGTCCCAGAGTCTCTGGATGGCTGTGGTGAGCTGTCCCTGGCAATGGATTTTCTTCACACAACAAACGCTAAGTGTCCCGACGCACTGTGAGCCACAGAACTGTGGATGGTGTTACCGTGTCCTCCTCAAAATGGGAGTTAGCTAGGGGTGGGAGGCCCGTAGTTACAAATTGCCTGGTCCACCCAAAGAGGGCGCTCTTGAAACATCAAGGGCACGACCAAAAGCTGTGGGTTCAGTCCTGGGGTTGGTGAACATTTTCTGTAACGTCAGGTGGTAAATATTTTATGGTTTTTGAGTCATATTTCCTGCCTCAAGTGTCCGGCTCAGCCCCGGACAATGCATGTAGCATGGGTGCAGCTGTGTGCCACGGAAACTTACCCATGGACACGGAAACCTGAACTGCATATCATTTTCATGTGCCACTACACAGAACTCTTATTTTGATTTTTTCAACCATTTGAAACTGTAAAAGCATTCTCAGCTCACAGGTCTCCCAACAGCACTTGGCTGGGGGTAGCTGGGGCTGAAGGGAAGGGAGACAGGTGAGGGAGGGAGAGGCAGCTACACCCCCTCCTGCTGTGAACTGCAGGTTGTCACTGTTCGCCGCAGCTTCTAACTGTGCGCTCCGTGGACGGAGATGACAAAGCACCACTGGACCGGACAGAAGAACAGCGTTTAACAAAGACAGACGGAGCAGAAAGAGCACACGCTGAGGCCGGGTTGGAGGAAGGCACTTACCCGGGCGATCACACCGGAGATGAACACGGTGGGTTTAGGCGGACTGCAAGACAAGAAGGGAAAAGGCGATTTAGCAGAACAACTCACAAAAGGGAACTGGACCGTGGCAGGCGATGGGAAGATGAGGCTGGTTTTAGGGGAGGGAAATGAACAGTGGCTGAGGAAGGAGGTGGAAATGGGAAGCAAACCTCTTCCTCTGTATTTTTTTGTCACTGCACCACCTGGGCTCAGGACACCTTCGGAGTCCTTCTCCCGAGGCGAGCTCCGGCAACAGATTGCAGCAAACAGCAGGCGAGCTGCCGGGAAACACCTTCTTTTTATTCTCGCTCTTTGGTTTCATCCTCAGTGTGTAACTATGGGCAGGCCCGGCAGTTTGGGTTCAGGAGATTATAGACATAGTTGCTTGTTGAAGCAGGAGAACAAAGTCGCACGGGATGAACTCGGAGACTCTGAGAAGCTCCCTGTCCTGTAGGCCCAGGGTCCCCTTCCACAGTCTTCGTGGAGCCCGTGGCTCCCAGAAGCTTCCAGTGCATGAGATTCAGAGCCAGTGCAAAGCTCCTGGCCCCGATGGGACCCCAAGTGGTAGAAATAAGGTCTATCTGAAAAGCTATTGTCATTTTTAATGTCTTTTATCGTACTGAGCTCACCAACTGTCACCAAAACTGAGGGGATGGATTATAGGACCAAAGTGATATGCATTTATCGTTGAGAAGCAGACAAATGAAGACGTGTTAGAATCACTTGTAATTCTACCACCTGGAGACAATCACTGTTAACACAGTGGCTATCCTTCCAGTCTTTCGATGGACAGGCAGACAGTCTTGTATTCTTATTTTCTGTTGCTTTTCTTACAAAAAGAGTCATATGTTTAATAATCTGCTTTCTCTGCTTCAGATGCAGTGAGCAGATGTATGTGTTATCATGTGTTCTTCTGTGCATTCTCAGAAGGCTGCCCGTGCACAGCTTTAACACATCAGAACACAGTTCCAGGGAGTACACAGGTACACGCACCCCAAGATGGCTTGGGCAGGGACAGAGAGACCTGGGAGAGGTGGGTGACTATGCGGCAAGTCCAGTGGGAACAGTGTGATGGGGGCAGCTCCAGGAGGCGGGTGGATTTGCTCCAGGCTGGTCTCGCCGGGCAGACAGCGGAATCTAGCCGTGAGCTGCCTAGCTTGCCTCCCACCAGCTCTGCTGCTGGGTCCTTTGAGGGAAACCCCTTGTCTCAGCTTTGTGTTGCTTTGGGCAGAAGTCCCCGTGTTCCGAAAGCTCACTGTTTAAATCCCAAAGGGTTTAGCACAAACACCCAAAATTCCCCCAAGTAATTTCTGTTACTCCAAGAGATTAAGAAACTTCAGGTCTTACTAAGCAGTACCAAAATGTTCCCACACGACCATGGCTTTACTTAGCTTCTGTTGTGTGGTTAACTGGCCTGGATTTTTTCCCCCTTTTTATCACAAATGTGAATTGGGCACAGGATCAATAGGTAGGCAGAGATGAGTAAGCTCAGCTCAAGTGGAAGCCCCTCCGTAGTGTCTGGATCTGTGTGAATCCAGACACGAGTGCAGTGATTGCTCACTCCACCTGGGGAGGTCCGCCCAGTATTCACAGCCCAGGGGTCTGTGTGCAAAGCTTGGAACCCGTGCTCTGGATTCTCACTGTTTTGGAAAGAGATATGGAAATGGCAGCACAAAAGTCCCTTAACTGTTGAATGTTCCTTTCAAAATCTAGGAGGAGCCTGAAATAGGGATTGTTTGTTCTGATAACTAATTTTGCAGCATCACCTTCTGGGAGGGCCCAGCCATCTGCAGGTACCACGAGTGCAGTGCGTGACTGCTACCATTGTCTCTGCTCTTTTTATTGGTCTGTGACCTGAGTCAAGGCTCTGAGGGCAGAAACAGAGACGCTCCCTCCCTGCCAGCAAGAACCTGATGAGAAAGTCACCCACGGGGAGTGACTCTAGTCAGCAGAGAGAGATACACAGTCGAGGACAGTAGCTCCTCTGCCCAGTGAGCCCCTAAGGGCAGGTGAGGAAGCTTGGGTCATTTTACACACACACACACACATTTTATATATACATATATAGTGTGTATATATATAATCCTTTCTGTCTGTCTACACATATATACATTAAATGTATTGCTGAAAAGCAGACAAGCAAAAAAAAAAAAGTTAAAATCACTTCTATATTACTCTGTGTATAACACACACACATTTATGCACCGAAAAGAACTATAAGAAAATTGTAACTGAATCAGCAGGTGTTCCGAGGAGGTGGCTCTGTCACAGGCAGAACGACAGCCTACAGTGGCCACCCTGGTGGCCTGCTTCCTGCACCTGTTCCCTTCTGTGTGCGTGGAGGAAGGGTCTCCAGACCTTGGAGCCCTGTCATGGGGTCCCACATTTACACTGATGGCCTCCGTGACCTCAGAGGGGACCCTTTGCACTGTGGCCCTGGGGGTCTGCTATGTTCAACATGATGAGGGTGGGTTTTAGGCCTTGACTTGAGTGTGTCTTGGGACATGCATGTGTAGATGGTCATGATAAGAGGTCATAGGGACCATGTTCCGGCCTGGACATCAGAAAGTGCAGGTGGAAGCTGCAGCTTCACTTCTGCAGTCTGATGCCTGGTGGCAGGTGCATTTTTTATTTCCCTGGCACCATTTTAGCGTCTCCCCTCAAACAAGCCCCTCAAGGAGACTGTCACAGCACAACTGCTAAACAGCTATGGACACTCTGGACCCTGGGGCTAAAGGAGGCACCCCCTCCCATCGCAGCTCATTCCCAAAGGGGGGTCAGAAGCTGGGGGGCAGACCTAAGGGTCCACATGGCTCATGCAGATGATTCTTCTCACTAACCCCATTCTCACAGAGGCACCCACACTCTGACTCACCACTACTTAAGCTGTTGGGTTGTGAGGTCGTTTTGGATTCTGCTCATCAAGGAGCAGTGCACCCGAGGAAAGCTCACTGGGCTCAGAGCAAAGGAAAAACCCCCATGGATCCAGTATGGTGGAGAAGAGGCTCTTGCTGCAAGAGTGCGCTTTTTTTGTTTGCTCTGTTTTTAAAACATCAAAGAATTGTGCTGTACCTGCCAAGGCCTACCAAGGCTGGAGGGGAGCCTCCCACCTGTGTCAGTTCTGGTGAGCAACCTTCCTCCGGAGCCCGCATTTGCTTCAAAGCCCCAGCTAGCTCAGCAACAAATGAATGCTTTTTAAAAATGTACCTTTTAAGCTATTTTTAATTGTACAATTCAGTGCCATTGAGTACATGCAGTTATACAGCCATCACCATGACCCATTTCCAGGAGTTTTCATCACCTCAACGGGAACCCTGTCTAACAGATGATGACTCCCCATTCTCCCTTCCCTTGAGCCCTAGTGATGCTGTTCTACTATCTGTCCTGACAGTTCGATGGTCTAGTACCTCATGTAGGTTTTCCTTTCGTGTCTTGCTTCCTTCACTGAGCATAATGTCTTCAAGGTTCATCCATGTGGTAGCACACATCAGAATTTCCTTGCTTTTTAAAGGCTGAGTGATACAGCATTATGTGGCTAGAGCACATTTGGTTTATCCACTCATCTGTTGATGGACACTTGAGTTGTTTCCACCTTTTGGACTCTGGTGGTTAATGATGCTATGAACACGGGTGTACTCCATTCTGTTTGAGACCCCGCCTTCAATTCGTCCGTGTGGACACTCAGAAGTGGACTTGCTGGGCTGCGTGTAGATTCTGTCTTTAACCTGAGGAGCCGCCATACTGATTCCCACAGATGTCCCACCAGTTTGGATTCCCGCCAGCAATGCACAGGGTTCCAGCACCTCACACTCTCACTGACGCTTCTTGCTGTCTTGTGCATGTGCAGCGGCATCTCACTGTGGTTTAGATTTGGCAAATAATTTTAAGAATACGCTTCTTTGCGTCAAGAAACAATGAGCACCAATATGCATTGATCATTCCTTCAAGGTCTTTATGATATAGACTCTCACCCCACCCTGCCGAAAGTCTTCTTCCCTTTCCTAAAACTGAAAAGGCCGTAGTCGCTGGTAAGGACGGAGCCGCCTGCAAGGATGGAACTGCTGGTAAGGCTGTAGGGCAGCCGCTGGTAAGGCCGTTGGGCAGCAGCTGGTAGGGCCGTTGGGCAGCCACTGGTAAGGCTGTTGGGCAGCAGCTGTGAGAAGACGACAGGAGGCTGGCCTCTCCTGTGACATCTGACAGACACTGTTTTCACACGGCCCTCATCCTTGTGGTTGTGAGCTGCAGGCAGGTCTCCTTTGGGCGTGGCCAGTGGGCCGGGCGTCACTGCCCTTTTCCCTCTGTGGTGAATAGCATTGCAAATTGGTCAACATTTCTGTATTCCATTTATATAGTAAAAACTCTTTCTAACCTCCTTAAGCTTAAACCAAAACTCACAAACGAGAAAACCCAGTGAAGAGTCTGCTTGTGAAGCTGTGTTTGCAAAAACACGTGTATTTTGAATTCCATTAGGGTTCCATGCAAAGCATAACCTACATTTCCAAGATTCTAGAAACTGTGATCGCGGCTTTGAGGATTTATTTAATCTGATGGAAATCATTCTGACAGCTGTTGTTTTGAAGATGCAACATTGCTTTCTCTCAGGAAACAGAGACAGTGAAAAATATCACTCCTGCCCACCCCGTATCCTTAGGCCTCTCCAGTTTTTAGAAACCACACTTATTTAAAATGAAAGGAACTGCAAGTGAGGCAAAATTAGTGGAGATTAGAACCTGGGTAACACTTCCTGTGAGTCAGCAGGAACTGCAGCTTCGCCACTCCTGGCGTAAGCAGCCCCGAGTGACTGACGCTCATAGGTTTCCAGCATTCACCTGTTAAAGACCACGTCAGAGTCTCACTAGGGTCACCTCTCCTGGACAAAAGTTTCCTGTTATTTATGTTTCTTTGATTAACAGCATTTATGCCTTATCGGCATTCCAGCCAGGCAGGATCGAAATGACAGTAAATGCTTCATGAAAGCGTGACCCTGGGGAATATGCAAACGCCCCCAGGACCAGCATGACGGTCTCATCTTCCAGTGGAAGTCCTCAAGGTTGAGCAAAGGAATTCATATTTATAAAACTCTCCTGAACTCTAAAACAGTAATTATTGAAATACATGCCAATAGATTTTATTCAACTCAATATATCTAAAATACTACCAGCCCAACATGTAATCAATGGGAATATGACTGAGGTCACAGCACTTGACACTTGTGTGTGCCCTAGACTTCACAACTCGGACCGTCAGAGGGCAGATGTGAGGCGGTCCCTGCCCAGCTCTGAGCAGTCTGAACTGACCTTGGCTAGTCCAGGCCCCTCCCATGTGGTCATCAGTAGCACTGAATCATCCAGAAAACAGGACCTGGGAGCTGGTTGTCATGTAACACCCCCTACGCTTCTGGTAAGAAGGCATGTGAGTGCTCAGAAAGGGATTTTCCCCTAAAAATCTCCCTAGAAGTCCGAGTTGCCCATGAGTCAGGGAGCCTTTCTCTCACATAGGCCCAGAGAGCTGTGGCAGAGTCTCCATTTCATTTTCCAACAGGCAGCCCCCATGTCTATGAGAAGGGGCCTGGCTTTTTGATGCCCAGTGACAGAAGCGCCCCACTGAATCTGCAGCCTGCTCACTAGGGGCACTGTGCTGCTCCTGGCCGCACAGCCTTCAGGGTGTCTGTGTGCGGCCATGAGGCGGTGGAGGGGCACGCTGATTCTCCAAATCTGGCCCCGCTGATGGGCTGCTGGTAAAGGGCTTCCCTGTGCCCGGAGGAGCTACAACGTCACCCACAGGGCTTGCCAGTGCTGATGGAGCCCTCCCGTGGCCAGAGAGAGAGGAAGGAGCAGCACAGCCACCGTCCCGGCAGCAAAGGAGTCAGCTGTTGATGTGTAAAGTTTTGAATGGGGATCGGCGCCAGGAAAGAAACAAGAAGGCGCTTTGCTAAAATATACTTGGGGAGACTAATACGTAGAGAGGGTCAACATAGGTCCCGGAAAGGTAATATTAAGCAGAGATCCAAGTGTGCATGTGCACACTCGTGTACTCACAAGTGTGACAGGAAGAGGGACCCAATGCTAGGGCACAGTGCCCAAAAGGAAGGTGTGCAATTAATTCTCTTTCATCAGCGCGAAGTCAGGGAGGGCTAAGGGCAGACTCTTCTCTTGCAGAGACGGGGCGGCCTAGCTCGCATGATGTGCCCCTGAGAAAAGCCATCCTCTCGCTGGCCCTCCCTATGACAGGACAGAGTGGGTCTCTTAGAGATAAGCTGCCATTAAGATGGCAACTTAAAAACAGATTCTGCTGCTGATTTTTTGACTTCACCCTAAACCTGTGGCTTTGTATTTTCACAGAATTCACGAAATAATATATTCCCACCTAAGGTGATTTTAAATACATTTTCTAGTAAACAGATAAAAAACAAATCCTTTCTAGCCATTTTAGTTGAAATAGCTTTCTGGTTCGCTGTTCATTTATTTGGGTTATTAATTTTCTAGACACTAAAGTAATAATTAGCGTGGCTGGTGACCAGAGGGGAACATCGCACTTGACTGCGTCCAGACATTTCTTTGCAATGTCATTCTTCAAAGTTAGACAGTCAAGGTTGTGTCTCTTCTTCAGCAGGTTTCGGAAGCTGAGAGCTTTCCCACAAGATGGCAGTGCTGGTCCTTGTAGCTCTCGGGCTGGCAAAGCCTTGGCCAGCTGGGCCAGGCTGGGGAACACTGAGAGCAGACGTCCCCACAGACAGGACGAGTGTGTCTCCCTTTCCCTAGGTGATATGCCATTGTCCAGTGAGTCTAACTTAAGGTAAATAAAATACAGCTCAAGTGCTTTGCACTGTAAATCCGAGAGAAAACAATCTGGACCCCAGTTCCTTCTAGATTTAGTGCATGGGGTTTATATTTTTAAAAGGGCATAGCAAAGGTACTCTTCTGAGGGAGAGCATTTGAGCTCGTGTTCAAACTGGTCTTGGAACAAGAGGAATGGACCTCAGCCATTCTGGGCCAGGGAGCTGTCTCTGCTCCCTCACTCAGCCCTGATGACCCGAGGGGGCTGTGGCTTCAGGACCAGACCTTAGTCCAGGCTGTTCTGAGCCTGTTCCAGAGCTGAGTAGGGCTTTGGGTCTTCATGTGGGAGGATGCTCTTCTTTTCTAAAAATGCTTTTCTCTGGATGACACTCCATGCACAGACATTTGACTGCTGCTGCTCCAGATGTGGATGCTTCACGCACCGGCTTGCTTAGGCGGAGGGGCTGACACCCGGTACGGAATGTGCAGGACGGGTGAGTACGGCTTATGCGCGAACAGCGAGTCCCATAGACACTCGGAGTGTGTGACAAAGCTATTGCCGGTTCTGGCGAGGCCCGGGCATTTCCATCTTCCCTCCAGACCGATTTCTGGAAGACTACTCTATTCCTAGTACTCTGTATGCAGGAAGATTTCGTCGTGTGACTTGTGGCTCTTCCCTGCTCCTTCTCCTGTCCTTACTGTGTTCTCCCTCCTTCCCTGGATGCAAAGATGATAAATACAGTTAAGTGTTCTAATTACTTAGCTTGAGTCTTATGGATTTAACACACAGAGGTTGTTCCGGGCCGGGACAGTGCTCCTAATTATCACAATAAAGAGTGTCACAGTCTGTGATGAGAGAAGCCCAGGCCACCCTTCCTGACAGTGCGTGGGTGGGCTGGGCACCTGCGTGGTTTGGAAAATCCACCTCATTCTGCAGCACAGAGAGAAGCCAGGTAACTGAGCAACTGAGGACTGGCTTTGGAGACAAATGGCTCTGGGCTCACATCTCAGTTTGAATGAGTAGCTTCTTTGAGCCATCTGTAAAATGGGAACAATCCCTAGTTCGCAGAACAGTTGGGAGCTTAGTGAGACTAAACAGTATGCACTCTGCTTAGAAACAGCCTCCACAGACACAATCACATTTACTTGTGATAAGTAGTGAATTAATTGCCTGTATAAGGACAGTGCAGAAGTTGCTATTTTGTCTTCTAAAGTGTAACTTAAGAAATCTTTCCTTCTTTTTAAAGACTAGAGAATTCTAGGGCTTCTTAGAGCATCTTTGAGGAATGACAGGGTGCCCACTTTAAGTTTCCTCATTCCTGTTCTAACTCCATACGGTGCCATGGGGCAGGATTCGAGGGCACTCCACAGAGAAAAGGTCATCCCAGCGCCAAAGCATTCGAACCCATGCCCACCTCACTCCCAGAAAACTGTGCAGGGCAGGAAAATGGACTGCTTCCTTTATGTTGCTAAATGTTCCAGAAAAGATACCTTTTAGGAAAAATGTAGATTATCATTACAGGGAAGGGTTAAGTCTTAAAATAAAAAAAAAACAATTTAATGTATGTGTGTGTTTTACCATGTGTGTTGTCAAGAGGCTGGAAAAAGAACAGGAAGCGCTGCCTGCTGGGTAGGTCCAAAGCTGTGCTGTTGGAAGATGTTGGCTCCGGGTGGACCGGCTCTAGATACGCTCGATCAGGCGACACTGGTGGTATCCGGAGAGGTGCTTAGGTCCTGCCTAGGACGTGCCTGCTTCTCCAGTCAGCTCCTCACACAGAGAAACCCTTCTGCTTTCCGCGGAGCCCGTGGAACTATCACATGTGTATTAGAAATTCTAAACGTTATTTCATTTCCGTAAGTAACACATCTTTGTCTCCGAACACATTTGCTTCAGCGTCTTCCTTTCGAATTTCCACTGGACGAAAGTGCCAGTGCCGGTCAGACAGGTGCTAGGACATCAGAGCACTATTATCGACACGGTGAAGCCAGAGCGAGCTGGCGGTCCTGAGGGTGAAGAGGCCTGTCTTACAGTGGGACGGTTTTGGGAGGAAGGTGCCCAGGGTTCAGCACACAAAGGACGTATTTTGTAGAGGACATAAAGCACAGCTTTAAAAAAGGAAAATGATTGTGTAAGTGGAAAAAAATCTGACAAGTGCTAATAGAATTCTTATTACAAAGAAGTACATACTGACGTTAAATCAAATTACAGACACCAAAACTTATCTGGTCTGGCTCTACTCCTCTCTCTGAAAGGCCAGGTGGCTGGCCTCCAGTGGGACCTGCTATTGCTGGGATGGGTGTATGGAGAATCCAGCAATAAAAGAGCAGAGACACCAGATTTAATTGGCTCTCGAGGACTTGCAGTGAGGTCTCTCAGGGAGCAAAAGTCAGAAGTCCTGGGAGGACTAGACGCAGCTTAGGTGAGAGCCAAGTGCCTGGAACGCCTGACAAGAGCACCTGGATTTCTCCGTTGCTGGATTCACCAGGAATTATATTCTTAACCCAGGCTCCAGACCCACGGCAGGGAGGGATCTGGTGAGCTGGTAGCCAGCCCCTCCCCCGTCAGCCAGCCAGACAGGCCGAGCTGTCCCCTGAGCTGTCCTCCTCAGGGGTCTCCCGGTCTACATTCAGCTGCTGCCTGGCTCTGTGGACTCTCCTCAGACCACACCATGCCCTCAAGTCTTTTCGGGAATTAACAGAAAAAGAGGAGCCAAGTCAAGTATGTAGAAAACTAAACCCACGGCCGATTCTGCTTACTTTTTAAACCTGCGAGTGAGTTAGGATGATGACTTCCGTTCAACCCAAGAGCCCCCTCCCCCCGCCCCCTACGTTTAGAGCCAGCACTTCAGGATACTGCAGTAGGAACAGGCAGGATGGACTGGGCCGCAGACTAATGTCTGTCGCTTGAGGTGGCGAGAAGTGCACTCTGAGCACTGGGGAAGGTCTTCATCCACTGACTACTGAATATTCAGATGCTCTGATTGTCTCCAGGGGCCAGCTCACTTCCTGATAAATTAGCATTCAAGGCCCTAGGGTGTACTTGTTTATTAGTTGGTTTCATTTATGTATTCACCATAGATCAATAGCTTTAAATGCCAACCATGCCTCAACATTAGAAAGCGTTTGATTACATGTGGAGGGCCTCCAGTGTTCTGCCCGTCCAGGGGCTGCAGGGACACCTGTCCCCTCTCCTCATCATAGTCGTCCTCTTTTTCCTGCCCACAAACAAGCACTTGGCACTCTCCCCCTGAATGGGGTTCTGGGTTAGGGGCTGGGTGAAGACAAAAGGCATCAGAGAGCTGGTCCCAGAGGCCAACCAGGGTAACCAGAAGCTAACATGGAAAACAGAGAAACCGTCCCAGTTTCAATGTGGCCGGTGTTTGCGGCAACCACGAGAAAGCCGAGTATGTCCTTATTGACAGGAAGAAACTGCATAGGCTGACCTTCTGTCAGGGGTGTGAGTTCTCCCAGGGCTGCTCCTGACATCATTTGGAGAACCTGAGACTCTCTCTGAACTTGGCAATACAGCTTCGGAGCGAAGAGCAGTAGAGCAGAGGCACGAGATAAAGCGCACCCCCGACACGGGGTGCCCTGGACCAGTGCTCTCATGGCCACTCCTTGCTGCCAGATGTTCCCTCTGGGGGTCTGCTTCCTTAGGCCCCTTTCCTTTGCTCGCTGTGGGGACAGCCAGATAATCTGCTTTTAATAACAGCTAACGTTATTAAAAAGCCGGACAGGTAAATCAATGGCAGTGAGGCAGTTTTGTGGGGCTGAAAGAGAACAGACAAAACATGCCTTCCGAGAGCCAGGTGGCCATGGGCCAACTTGAGTTGGACTCTGAACCTCAGTGTCCTCACCTGAGATGAGGAGCTAGTTACCCCTCTGGAGCTCACAGGAACTGGAGGAGGATCAATGTGTCAGGCACACCGCACATGCAAGGTGTGATCCAGGAGAGAACTCTTAGGAGATTAGCATGTAACCTGAAGCAGACTGACCCAGGCCACGCCCACATTAACTGGATGGTCGTCATCATGCTTGTAAAAATGAGAGTGGAGAGGCACATCCCTGCGTCTGGAGGATGGCTTCAGTCCATAACCCGAGGCAGCACTTGTGGACCACATGGACCTTGCCAGGGTTTCAGGAAAGGAGCAACAAGCAGCAACCTGGGCTTTCCCTACCAAGCCATGGTGCACCTGGAGAGATAGTCCCAAAGAGGGTGACCAGGATGGGACATCAGGATGGACATGTCATGCTTTGAGGGATGTTAGGGGTAAATATAAACTTAGTGTTTAAAAAATCAAGGCAGAACTGGTATGTTGTAATGCTCAGTTTGCGATGGCACGCATGAACAAACCCCCACACCAGAGCCTCCCTTCTTCCCCCCGGGTGGGAGGATGCGTCCACACCGAAGACCCCCCATGCCGAGAGGGTGGTGGAGAGTGTAAGCACAGCACGGCCACATTTCGGAGGAGCACAAAAACCTCCAGGGTTGGTGACAGTGGTGAAGAACCACAACGGATGTGAATGATTCAGAACTCAGCTAAGGGTGGGGGCCTTTCCCAGCTGGCCCTGCAGGGAGTTGAGTTCTGTTAGATTGCAAGAGGAAGACAACTCAGCTGAAGAGCTGATTCTGGCTGGGAAGCTCATCTGGGCGTAGCCGAGATCCCCGGCAGCAGGAGTGCCCGGGCACGGCGGGTCTGTAGATGCGGACCTCGGCATGTCAACACCGTGCCTGTGCCTGTGCCTCAGATAAATATTTACCGAGCAGCCATGGGTACCAGCCCTGAATGGGCTGGGTCCTGGAGACCCGGTGTGACCAGCACAGAAGGGTATGCCCTCCTGGAGCCTAAGGGCATGAGGGGCTGGGCTCTGCAGCTTGGACTGGACACAAGACAGGCTTGACGTCCTTGCTAATGGCCTGTGCTTGCACTGTTCTATCACCTGGGTTAAAGCATCTGATGATTGAGCTGTCACCTTGGGGACCAGAAGAAAGGGCCCTAGGGGACAGTGACACCCAGGAGGAAATCTGTTAAGGTGTGGGGCATGGAGTCTATCTGGAGCAAGTGGGTGCACAGTGTCCCTCGGCAAGAAGGCTTTCCCAAGGAAACGAAGAGTGCAGTATTTCCAGTGGGACATGTGAATGAGGCACCCAGATAAAAATTGTTGGCACCTTGGCTGGTTGTGGCTCAGGGGATTGGGTACTAACCTGTGAACCAAAAGATTGCAGGTTCGATTCCCAGCCAGGGCACATGCCTGGGTTGCGGGCTAGGTCCCCCATTAGGGGCGAGTGTGAGGCAACCAATTGATAGTTCTTTCACACATTAATGTTTCTCTCCCTTTCTTTCTCCCTCCCTTCCCCTCTCCCTCCCTTCCCCTCTCTCTAAAAATAAATAAATAAAATCTTTAAAAAAATTGCCTGCAGCTGTGCTGCTTGTTTCAGCAAGGCAGGCAGAGATGGGATGGGAGGACTGACTCAGAACACTGTCTTAAAAAAAGTTCTATCATGTACAAAGAACCCCAAAGAAGAGCTCTTCTTAAAATCAAGATGCATTTGTTGTTTTTCTTGGCATTTGCCTCAGAACCGAGTTGATTTGAACATAAAGACAAACCAGCCTCTTCGCAGTTTGGTAACAGGGCAGTGAGGGGGTCCTGAAATGAGCATCAGTGACGTAACTGTGCCATTTCTGCACTGCAGTCCCCAAAATCCACTGTGACGGCAGATGGCATTGTAATCAACCTCCTATCCTTACCTGGGGGAAAAATGCAGCCAGCCCTGCTGCCACTTCTCTGACCAGTTACCCTGGGAGGGCCATGTGTCCCTGACTCCTTGGGGACTGTCCGAGTTTAGGTCTTGGCTCCTGTGTAAATTACCAACAGTGCCTCCTGTCATTCCCCAAACCACATCAGCGTCAACACATCACACAGCCACTCCAAGCTGAGATGCAGAACTCTAGGATGGTCCTAATTGTCACTGTAGGGCTCTAGGGAGTTGCAGCTCGCACAGAAGAAATGCCGGTGCTCTCTCTGCCTGTATGGCCTGAAACTTAGCCAGTCGGCAAACACCGGCTCAGAGCGAGCTCACGTGTTACCTTTCCATTGCTTTCCCTGACCCTGTGACCCTTTCCCCAGCTGTGTTTTCACAAGAACTTCTCACTTAATCACACTACAGTGTGATTGCACACCTTCAAGGTTAAGGACAAAGGTTGAGTTTGTTGTGTCCCTAGCACCTGGCATAGTGTCAGGTGCACAGAGAGGCTCGACAAATGCCATCAGCACCGAATGAGTGTCACTAGCACGGTCTGTCCAGGGAGTGAATTAGCCGAGTGATAAACTGGGGCTCACGTCTGAGAAAGGCACCGGACTCCTGTGCATGGAGAGCCCCAAAGGCTTGCAAAGGAGGGATCAGAGACGTGTGCCTTCATTTCTGTTACCCACCCACCCGGCTGGGCTGGATCTGCAGGCGATGAGGAGATGGCCTGGAGTTCCCCGGCACAGGGGCTCTTCCTCCAGGGTTAGCCAGGCTGACCTTGAAGACTAGTGGACCGTTTTCCTCCCAATTAAGAGAGAGGTCAGGCTACGAGGTAATGCTTCAGCTCATCTCAAGTCAAACTGGAGAATGGTGATGAAACCATGCACTGAATCTTAAATGATTAAGAAGAAAGGAAGGAGTGCCCTATTAAAACCACTTTTGAGAGTCTGAATTAAATTTAACAGAATAACCCATCAATCTTCTTTAATTCCAGACAATTCCTGGAAGCTACCGATAAGAGCTGAATTTCTCTGCAGGACTCTGGCCATATTTCCCTAAAAATCTGGAATGATTCAAAAGTAAAGGTGACCAGATGGAAACCCAGGCTCCAAGAAAGCCAAACTGGTAAAGAAACTAGTGTCCTCTTTTTATACAGTGTGACTTCACTCATGACAGGACAATCACCTCCAAGCAAAAGGGACCTTCATGTCCAAGGTGTTTCCTCTGGAGCTGGGAGACGGTGAAGATTATGCAGCCAGGCTGCCTAACCCCACATGAGTTTACCGTGCTTTGCCTTTTCAGCTGGATTCTCAAATACCTGAGGGATCCGGGTCTTCGCTTAAAATCTTTCTCCTCCTCACCTGAGGCCATCCCTGACTCCAGGGTTTAGTCATTTGCTAGGGAGTATTCGGAAACAGCGCCTGCTGCCATTCATGCCCATGGAACAGGAGTGCCTGAGAGCACAAGTGAGGAACAGGGCTCCGTGGAGACTACTCACCCACAGGCAGCGGGCTGCTGGCCGCATCTCACAAAGAAGACTGCTTCCAAAGCAGGGCGGTCACTTGTTTGGATTTAGAAATTATTTCCCCTTAGAAATGGTATTAATAATGCTTAGGTCCCTGTCTTGTCTCATAATCCATGCCATCCAGTGCAGGGCACTAACTACCAGTGTCCCAAGTCTCAGGGCTGGCTGGTTCCCACAGCCTTGGTGGCCCTGAGGCACAGGCAGGGAATAAGCACCGGCTTCCTGGTGGGGTGGTCAGTCTGCTGTGTGTCAGGCCCTTCACACCTAGGAACAGTTGTGTGCGATTCTGTTTTAGAACTCAGGAAGCATCACGGAGGGAGCAGCCCAGTGAAGTTCGCTCTAAAAGGACTCTTTTCCCTAACAATGAAATGTCCCAAAGGATCCATAAGGGATGAGTAAATTATCAAACTGTTAAGATGTTGCTATAAATATAAAGTGTTAATTCAATAATTTATAATGGACTGGTGCAACAAAATTTCTAAGGTTCATAAAATACAGCTGGCTTCTGGAGGTAGTTAGCTTCTGGGGTGCGTGCCAACTGCTTCTTATTTATTTATTTATTTATTTATTTATTTATATATTTTAAACATATTTTGTTTGTTTATTTTTAGAGAGAAGGGAAGAGAGGGAGAAAAAGGGAGGGAAACACTGATATGTCAGAGAAACATAGATCGGTTGCTTCTCGCGTGCCCTGGGGACCTGGCCTGTGACCCAGGCATGTGCCCTGACTGGGAATTGAACTGGCAACCTTTTGGTTTGCAGGACAATGCCAAATCCACTGAGCTACACCAGTCAGGGCAGACGCCAACTGCTTCTCTCTCGAGCAGCCAGGGTTTGGGGGTACTAGGGAGCCTTTGGGGGCCCCAGTGGGGGAGAGAGCAGGGCCCCGTGCTGTGACGGGCCAGGCACTGGCTTGTCTCTGGGAGGGAGGGGACAGGGCGGCGGTGCTGCAGCACCTGCGAGGCTCCTCACCAGGTGCCAGGGCAGCGATTAGCAGTCACGAGGGTGCAGCACCTCTCACCTGAGGCCCGTAACAGAACAGCCTGTTCCTCAACCTCCGGGGCCTGTGTGGCCTTCACTGACCTTCACAGGTGCCTTTGTGCCTCAGAGTTTCCATTAGAGCCCCGATCTCTCACCCAGATCCCTTGGGGTCAGAAAGGTTTCTGAATTCAGATTTTCTCAAATTTTACAAAGGCACCACGTTGAGTAAATCATGTCTAACTGACACCCTGGGGTGTGGGTGTTGTGGGGTGGCAGCCCGTATTCAAATCCATTAATGTTTTCTACAGCAAAATGTGTGGAGATTACTCTAAGCAGGATAAAGAAGGACTATAAATAGCCTCATGTCAGTTCCATTTTTGCCACCATATAGGAGTTAGTGTGAAAATATGAAACCTTTGCAGTTTTCTGAGCCCTCTGGGCCAGGCTTGGCTTGCCCTGGGTACACTTGGGCACTTTCTGCTTCCTGCCTCCTCTGAGGCTCTGACTACTGCTTCATCTGCCACCAAGGAAGAAATGGATTTAGACTAAACAGGCTGGTATAGCTGTCAAGGGGCGACAAAAATCCTAGGCATTACTACGGGATTACATGGAGAAGCTATGGCCAGCTCTATACATTCATCTATATACAGTAGCATTTCAGTCATGCATTTAGGCAAAAGCTTTGGCGAGACAAACTAAAACACAGGTAAACAGGGAATTTCTCCCCACTAGCTGGTGCCCCCCAAGGAATTTTCTGGGTTCAGAGAACTGTGCGCCAATGGTGTGTCTTACATCTGCAGGCAGACCCCTCCCTGGTTTCGGAGCTTGTCTGTCCTGGTTCAGGCGACCTTCTCCCTGAGTGGGCAGGGCGGGCAGCACACTGGCCACTCTGGCCTCCTCTCACACAGCTAAAGCAGCAGCTCAGTGGCAGAGGAGACCACGACACAGGTGTGGAGACAGGGCAAGAATCTGGTCCTCAGATTCTCTGGCAAACTGTCCTCCTTACACCTGCCACACACAACCCTCAGGACTGTGGCCCCAAAATATGTTCTGCCTAACTCTAGTCCTGCAGCGTCATTTGGGTAAGCTCCCTCACCTGAGTTCTGGAAACACTGCTTCCTGTATCCTCTGCCTGGAGATTTCAATGCCCCTTAGTGTATTAGGGCCTTGAGATGTCTTAAGGAAACCAGGTTAACTTCATTTAACCTATGTTCCCTAAGTGCATTTGCATATGGAAGCCTTCTGGCTAGAACTCTGTCAGCATCGACCCATTCTGGGACACTGATTAAAGGCAGTTTCAACTGCGCTCTGGATTTTACGTGGAGTTGAAGGCAGCTTATCAATTTGGACAGCATTTGACCTCAAAGGCTGACAGAGGAATCCCAATGAATTATTGGGAGAGCTAAGTCTAGGTAATCCATTTTTCCATCCTCACCCTTCTCCTCTACGTCTGCCAGTCATCCCGGAGCCACGGGGTGGCAGGGTGGGGTCCACAGCCTGCACTTGCCTCACTGCTGTCCCTGAGCAAGGCTGTATACTGGGCTTGCACCTTTAGCTGCCTTGTCATTAATGGTAAAGCAGGACCACCCACCAAGGGCTGAACGCCCTCATCTGCAAGCACTACCTGTGCGAAGCCTGGCGGACCATGGGCATTTCGGATAGAGGAAGAGGAACTCAGCTTCAGCCTAAGACTCCAACGCCAACTCAGTATGACCTTTCACAAGGAAGGTCGTGACAGGACGCAGTGGCTTTATAAGTCAAGTGAACTCAGGCCTTTGTGCTCTGATTTCCTGTGGAATAGCCTGATGGGAAATAATTCCACAGGAAATTCTAGAAATTATGAACTCCTCGGTCAGGTGGGAGAGCTGGACCAAGTGTCCTTGATGGAACATTACTTCCACGAGCCATACTACAATGACATTCACCTGGGTAATTACTGCCTTTGAAGTCCTACGAGAGTCCTAGAAATGAAGCATTTCTCAAGCATGTGTTATTAGGTGGGACGGGAAAGTCACCACAGTAACCTCCAAACTCTGGGCTATTCAGTGACAACCAGGGGCATCTACTTAGAGGGTTTAGGGTTCCTTTCAGTTCTAGATTTTGATTGTAAAACAGTAGAGATGAAGAGTGGTAACAGCCCTGACTGGTGTGGCTTGGTTGGTTGGGCATCAGCCCGCAAGGTGAAAGGTCACCAATTCGATTTCTGGTCAGGGCACGTGTCTGGGTTGCAGGTTTGGTCCCCAGCTGGGGCGCGTACGAGAGGCAGCCAATCGATGTTTCTCTCTCACATCAATGTTTCTTCTCCCCTCTTTCTCTCTCCCTCTCTCTCCAAAAGTCAATAAATAAAATCTTTATAAACAAAGTAAGAAGATACATGCTCTAATAAGAGCTAGTATTTTTCTCTTATTCTGTGACAGGAACTATTCAGTCACTAATGTGGCTGTTGACACATAAATTCATGTAACTTTCACGGCAGCCTGATTGGGTAAGTACTGCCAACAATCACAATGTACAGGTGAGGACACTCGGGCACAGAGAGGTTTATTGAGCTGCCCAAGGCTACACAGCTAGTAAGGGGAGAGCTAGGATCCAAACTCATAAGCCTGGGCCCCTAACAATAGCTGATGCTTTTCAAATCCAAATCTTTTGTGGCTAAGGCACAATTTTGTAAATTTACCAAATATTTGATTTGTAAGAAAATCAGGCACAGAGAGACAGACTTGTTAAGATGAATTCACTTCATTATTCAATGACAAGGTAGTTGTGAAACATTTTACTAGGAGGAATTTCTCATAACACTGTGTGAGACAAAATTATGAGGGGATTTTTATCAAAGACACACTTTTACTCACTTAAAAACAGTACCTGGGGCTATGAAATGCTTTCCTGACTTTAATATAATACAATAAGTTACACCTAAGAGGTCAACAGGAGTGTGAACAGAAGCTTATGCTGTAGGTCAGAGGACAGGCGTGGAGACAGCAGGTAAGGCCCAGACTGTGGAGAGGTCGGAGTGCCAGGGAACCCCAATGCACACAGGGTATTCTGGTTCTTCTTCAGGGGCAATGCAAACCACCCTCTCTTCTCCTAACCACATAACCCTGGCCAAGTGAGTTCTCCTTTCCTGATCTGGATCCCCGCCACTCTAAGACGCAGGGAGGGCAGGCTAAGTCCAAAACCCACATGGGGAGGTCAGCAGGGACTGGCTTTAAGGAGGAGCCAATGGTCTGTCTCCGAGGCAGCTGGCTGGTCTGCACGTGTCTGAGGCAGCAGGGCCCAACGTGAAACAAGTGATGAGAAATTCACCGGAGGCTCACATTTAGGCAAAGAGCTGTTCCCGGGAAGGAGAGGGTACTGCAAGACAATGTCCGGTGGGGGGATCGGCAGGACCAGTGAGGTTCTGGCTGAGCTCTGGGAGACAAGCAGTCAGCAGAGCACAGATGGGCATGTATCCAGGGAGTTTCAGAAGCAGACGTGCACCAGACACACAGCAGGGCATGGGCCACAGCAGAGAAGGGACTGGGGTAGTTTCCTCTCCTCTCAATAGGGCGCACTGGGTTGTGCCTAAACAATTTCAAGTGTACTATTCAAAATAACTAACATGGGGCCAGCTGGGGGATGCTGGGAGCATACTGCGCTGGTGGCCCCAGCCCCACTCACAGTCCATCCTCTCTTAGAGTAAATTCTCCACGCATCGCACTGGTCTGGCGCTGCAGCTACCTCGAGCACCAGTACCTCCAAGGGACTGCAACGCTTGTCGGGTCCCAGATCGGACGCTGCCCCAGGAGCCCAGTCATCCTGGAGCAGTGAGAAGGAATCCCACGGCACTGCCAGCGGCCGCATCACTACCCTCACTGCAACAGAGCACACAGGGCACCACCAGAGCACAGAACTGCTGTGGGGGCAGGCAAGACAAGTCACAACTTTAAAAAGGAAAAGATTAATCTTAACTTATTAATTCTTCTGTGCTCTAAGATGGCTTAAAAGTTTTCCTGCCCAATGGCTTTCCCACATTTTGATCATGACCCACAATAAAAACTTGGGTCATTTAACACAGTGACTCAGTGCCCACGCACGGACACTCCTAGAACAAATAGTCTTGTATCTCACACCTGGTGGACACACTGTAATATTTTCTGCTTGATACTAGTCCATGAGAAAAGCAGCTGGTCTCCACCCACTGAACTGACTTTATGACCAGCCAATGGGTCACAATGTGCAGTGTGGAGAACAGTTCATTCCGAGGAAACAGAGTGAACAATAAACTTTCCTGAGGCTCCATTTCTCTCCATACTCACAAATAAGGCACAAAAGTGACCCTCCTACCCTGCAGGCCGGTCACAGGAGGGGCTTGGGGACACACGCTAATCCCCCCACATGATGGAATGTCCTTTGAGCAGGCAGCATTGCCCTGGAGGGTGGCCTGTGTCTGTTTTAGGGTGAATAATTTTTCCAAAGGACTTAAACTTTATTTAGTAAGGTTTCACTAATTTGAAGTTTATATTCATTAGGAGAAAGGAGAAAATAAGCAACATACATATGGTGGGAGATATATTTAAAAACCCCTTAAGAAAACAAACTTTGGGGAAGAAACCCCAAACACCCTACAATGAAAATGTTACACAAATGACTGATACATTTTTTACAGAAAACTTAACTTATGCATTAAATCGGGTCTCCTCTCTGAGGAGTTTCCCTGGCAACACTGTAATCAGACGGGTCCAGGTTCTAGTGTGGCTGCGACGGCAACGACACCACATTTCTTTGTAAACGTTCTGTGGTTGGGAACTTTAAAAAGTATGACACTCTACCATTCACTAAAATTTTTAAAAAAAGTTGAAGTTTCACTGCACGAGTTTATACTTTATAAGTGCTTTTAGGGTTGCCATTCGTAATATATATATACACATTCCTATTAACAAGCCAGGCCAATGCTTACTTGGGGGCAGCAGATAACAGGACAAGTCTGATTTCACGGGGTCCCACAGCAGTCTGGTTCAGACAGTGTCACCGCTGCCCAGAGTATGAGGCCCAGACAGAACGCGCTCCTGGAGAGGACTGAGGTAGGAAGGTAGTGTGCCAGAGACATCCCACCACCGCAGGTGTCCAATGCCCCTCCTCGCCCAGCGTGCTCGTGAATGTCCCACTGCACCGTGCAGAGGGCTGCAAGTGGGTTTGGCAAATGCTGGGTTACAAGCGTTGTGTGGCTTTCTCCGAGGCACAGCCTCCCTGGCCAGGTGACAGGCGGCACTGGGAACTCCCCAGAGGGGACCACAGAAGGACCCTCACCCGACTTCTCTGACCAGGGTACTGTTTTTTTTTTTTTTTAATTAGAGAGTACTTCATAGGACCAGCATGCTACGGAGGCAGGTTTTAAAAAGTGCTCCCACATCTCACAGTGGCATTGAAAATGCGGCCGATGTAAAATAAGCTGACATTTAGCTACTTGTAACACGTCCCAGGGGAGGCCCTCAAAGGGGAAGATGGTTGTCTGTGCCAAGCAGAATTTATCAATGTCTCTGGTAGACACTGGCTCCACGTGTGGTCCCCACACGGCAGTTCACCTGGGAACCGGCTGGAAAGGCACGTTCTTGGGCCCACCCAGACCTACTCAACCAGAAACTCCGGGGCCTGGCTGCCGCCTGTGTTTCACCCACCCCGGAGAGATGCCGCCGTGATCATCACAGCTGAGGACAGGCTGTGCTCTAAGGTCACAGTGCTCTCGGGGAGAAGGGTAGCCACGGCAACCGGGGGTCCAGTTGCCTCCACCTTTGAAAACACACAAGGGAAAAAAACCATTCCCACTGTTGAGGCAACTAAGACAAGGAAACAGTTTTAACTGCTTGAACACACACACACACACTGCAAAAACCGTCTCCCTTCCTCTCCCCGTGCCCACCTGACATGGGGACCTCAGTCCTGAGGCCCCAGGCAGAGCAGAGCGAGCGGGCATCCCTGAGAGCCTGCTACTGGCCAGGCACCATGCAGGAACCTCACCCAGCCCTAGCACATTCAACCCCCCGAACAAGGGATTCCTGGCCCATCACCCAGATGGGGTGATGGTGTTGCAGGTATGTGGCCAAATCCAGAGTGGCTCTGGCCTAACCTTGTACAAAGTCAGTGTCTTTTCACCCTGAGAGGGATTATTTTTACCCCCATTTTATCGCAAGGAGCCTGGGCTCTAAGAATGTTTTTCCCACGGTCACACAGGCAGCAGGTCACAAAGCTGGGACTGCACCCCTCCACACCGCAGAGGCGAGGTGAAGCCAGCAGGCCGCCATGTGTGCTCTGGAGAGCAGCAGAGCCCCCCTGGGCAGAGGACTGCGGAGGACACGCAGAGCCTCTGCTGGAGGGAGGGTGCAAAAGCACACAGAGGGGCGAGGGCTGAGCATCAGGGAAAGGTCGTCGTGGGAGGGAAATCGGCTCTTGTGCCTGTGCGTGCTCTCTCGTTACATTTGAAAAATGAGAAGGGGAATTAGGACTGGCAGCCACGCAGACTTGCAACCGAATCACTCTCAATAATCTGTGTGTTCTTTCCCCATGTATGGAGGTACATGTGGGGTACAGAAGCATGGTAGTCACACTGGAACCCAGACTCTCGAGATGAAATTGGATATAATGGAAAATCAGAGTAAAACTGACATACACAGTTAGACACGTAAGGGGGAACCCCCAAAACCAGAATTATCTTCTGGAGGGCAGGTCCTTTGGAGCACTGGCTTCTCCCACTAGGTGAGTGTTCTAGGAACCCATCTGTATCAGCGTACCAGCTGGCGTTGTTGTGAGAGGCTGCGTTTGGCTTCAGCAATTTTTTTCTGAAGACTCTTTCAATGTGTTTGCCCATTTCGTGACAGGTGGTTTATATGAGTGCACCTGTCCACACCATGCTGAGTGTTCAGCAGTTTTTGACCAAAAACGGCATGACCCTGTGCCTCATCCTCCCTATTCACCATCTCACCCCGAGTGACTTTTTGTTGTTTCCCTGGATGAAAAAAGTCCTCAAAGGGAAACATTTTGCCGATGTGGAAGAGGTGAAGCAAAAATGTCAGGAGCACTAGAAGGCACCAAAATCAACAGGTTTAAAAACTGTTCTGAGCAGTGGAAAAATGTCTTGACAGGTGTCTTGCATTATATGGAGAGTGCTTTGAAGGTGGCTTAAGTGCAAACATGTAAGAACCAGTACACAAATTTTTACAAATAAATTCCATTTTTTGGGGGGTCCTCCCCTTGTATGTTTGATATCCCATGGCTCTAAGAGGAACAGGATGAGGGTTCTCAGCCCAAGGGACCCAGGAACAGAAATCAGGGCATCCACGAGCGAGGCAAGGGAAAAACAAGCAAACAAGGCTTGTGACTTTACTCTCATTCACACCCAGCTGGTGTTTAGCATCATCTTCCCGCAGGAGTTCAGGGACCAGGCCACGGCTCCCGCAGCGGTGCCTGCGACTGGCACAGCACACCGCCGGTGCTGCAGGGGTTCGGGAACGCTGTTCACACTCGTCATTGCTGCAGAGTGACAGCAGTGATCAGGCCTATCATGGCATCTTGTCATTAAATCTTTAGAGAAATAAATCTATCATAACTTAACATTTTGATAACTGGATTTCATACTCCCTATGGCAAGAAAGCTGTAATATGAGTCCACAAAAGTAAAAGCAGGAAAAATACAAAGGAAAAAATTCAAAGGGATCTGAAAAACAAGGAAATACACACCACAGAGCAGAGGCAGTGACCTGCCTTGCGCTATCCTAAAATGTCACACAATAATTTTTAGTAAAGACTTTAGAAAGATTTTAAAAGAAGCATCTTTGATCCTGTTGAAGCCTGAGAGGACTTGTCATCACTCTGCACCACAGAACGGACGGCCGCAGTGAGGAGCGGGCCACCTCCCCGAGGACTCACCCGGGTCTGTCATCTCCTCTAGAGCCTGGCAGCGTTCCAGCGCATTAACAGGAACTCTTAAATGTGCGACTGTTGCGAATTCAAGTGTGACTTTACATCTCTTCAAAGCCTGTAGGTGTTCATTTTTCCTCCTTCTGGATTTACCAGGAGAGTCCCTTCAGAGAAATAGTCCTATCTACAAATCTCATGTTACAGATGGGGAGACAGGCCTGAAGGAAGGTTAGTACCTTACCTGGGACCACCCAGGACTAAGGGCCAGGACTTGGAGAGGACCCACTCTGCCCCCCAGTGTGGGGCTTTCCCACTCAGCTGCTTTACCCACATTCAGGCTGCCAATGGAAGGCTGGTCCTTGGGGTCGATGTGGAACTAAATTGCTTGATTTTGTGGTCACACACATGGTCTGGGGTGAAAAAGAAAGCTAAGAAGATTCACACATAAACTAACAAACAAAAGGCCTGGATTGAGTGGATTCACTCTCAAGCTTTAAGGGAAAACACTTCTCTTTTCTGGTCCCTAGTCCCCTAAGGGATGCCAACTCAGTGGCTCAGAGGGAGGAGCCCTGTGCTCACCCCCAGGCCTGGGCTCCCGATGCCTCTCATCAGGGGTGATAGCCATCTGGGCACAGAGTCTCGAGTTCTGAAGGCCTGGAAGATGCTCGGGGTAGAAGTCCCTCCTCCTCTCACGATGGGGGTTCAGGGGACACTTGTTGACCTGAGCCTCTTTCCCCTCAGTGCCCCTCTGACCCAACAAAGGCAACAAAAGCATTTCTCATGAAAATCCACCCTGTAGGTTCAGCCTTGCCAAGGCTGGAAGGGGTTTGCTTTTATTTCTATCTATAATCATACCTGGAACCTCTGGCAAAATGGAAGCAGGCTCTTCCATTCTTTATCAGCTATTTCTTTTGTGCCCATGAGGTACCGCCCTTCCTATTTAAGACTTATTATTTCTTTTTTCCACTTAAAGTCATAATGAATTTAGTAGCCATGAGTCACTGGTTTTATACTGATGCCAACTTCCTCTTATTATACTTTTATGGTCTGATTTCCTTCCTTCAAAGCTGATTTTGGGAATCTCAATTCTATGGCTTCTGAAATTGAACTGGACCCTGTCTTTGCCCTCCATGTCTCCCACTCACTGGGCTTGGAGGTTCCCCGGTGGACATTTTCTTGGCTCTGTGGCTCCTGACACAGAGATTGAAGACTTGCTGGAGCAGTAGCTGCCATGATTTAGGATGCTGGGGGTAGTGGTGGTGGTGGTGGGGGCCCTGGTGACGCCCATGCCACGGCAGAGCTACTCCAACACCGTGACTTGTAAGACCACAAGGCTCCAGCTGACAGTTGGAGTAGAAAGACACTCACAGAAACTCTTCTGTTTTAAATGAGCTTGGAGGGAAACCAGTGTCTATGAGTGGTAATAAAACCCTAGTGCAGAAAATATGCCTTTGAACTTTAAAATTCAAAATAGAATTTAAGGCTGTCTTTTCATAGTTTCTTCCCAATTCCTTGGGAAAAGAAGGCTGGTTGCCAGAATACAAGCAGCGGGCAGCAGAGAGACAAGAGTCTTTGGAATCAGACATATTTGGGTTCAAAGTCTGTCTCTGTCAGTTCCTAGCAGAATGACCTTCGGCATGTCATTAGCCTTTCTCAGCAGATTTCCTCATCCACAGAATCCTCAGCCTCCCTGTAGGCTGTGAAGGCAAAATAAGACTACATATAAAGCAGCTGGTCTGATGGTGGCTTGTGTCTGTCATTATTTGGCTGCCAGACTTTCTGAATGGTGCTGAATTGCTTGTTTGATAGCAGGGACAATTTTCCAAACTTCTCACTCCCACAGCCCAATCAAGATGAGACAGATCACAAACTCAACAGGCTGAATGACAGACACTTTCAAAACAGATTAAAGTGCCAAGAAGAAAATGTTTACTCCTGCCCTATAGACAGTTCTTACTTACACTGTCCCTCTCCTCCCCTCTGGAGTGTGTGTGTGTGTATGTGTGTGTGTGTGTGTATAGTGAATTAAGCAGTTTTAATTACTTACCAACAGCTAAAGGCTGAATTATCTGTGCAATGTTTTCTACCTTTTGCCTAGTGTTGACCCATTTTGGAAAAGCACATAGACTTTATTAACATTACAGAGACTGGGATGGAGTCTTGCTACTCAAAGTGTAGTAGGAACAAGCAGTGCCACACCCCCTTGGAGCCTTGAGAAATGCAGCCTCAGGCCCCACCCCAGACCTAATGATGCAAAACCTGCATTTTGACAATTTTCCCTGGGGCAATTTGCAAGAGCATTAAAACTTGAGATGCTCTGCATTCTCCCCAGTCACTGAGCTTAGATGGGCCCTGGGATGGTAAAGGTGGTGCCCCAGGACTCAGGAGACCAGGATTCTGTGGTGGCTGCTCAGACACTTCTGCTTAGCCAAGCACATCACTGTCCACCTTCTTCCCTTCGTGCCCCCTGTGAGAGTGGAAGCTGAGAAGGATCTGAGGCTTTACCTCACGTGGCAGCTAACCACGGAGCTTGTCACTGTGTGTGTGTATGTGCACACGTGCCGAAGACACAGGGCCTCTGGGGCAAACCCATAGCTAACGTAACACTCAATGGCGAAAGGTTCCAAGCTTTTCCAGTAAGATCAGGAACAAGACAAGGATGTTCTTCTCAAAACTCCCATTCAACATAGTACTGCGAGTCCGAGCCAGAACAATTAGGCGAGAAAGAGAAACAATAGGGATCTAACTTGGAAAGGAAAAAGAAAAACTGTCTCTGTGAATGATGTGATCTTAGAAAATCCTAAAGGCTCCACCAAAAAACAGAACTGATAAACGGATTCAGAAAAAATGGAGGATATAAAACCAACATATAGAGGTCAGTTACACTTCTATATGAAAACAACAAAGTATCTGAAGAAGAAAAATTTAAAACTGCATTTACAATAGCATCACAAATCATAAAATATTTAGGAATAAATGTAGGAGGTGAAAGAGCTACGCAATGAGAACAATAAAACACTGATGAAAGAAACTGAAGAAGGCACAGATAGTTAAAAAGATATCTCATGTTCATGGATCAGAAGAATGAATACTGTTAAATGTTCATACTACCCAAAGCAATCCACAGATTCAAAGACATCCTCATCAAAATTCCAATGACAATTTTTATAGAAACAGAAAAAAAATCCTAAAATTGGTACAGAACCACAAAAGACCCTGAATAGCCACAGCAGTTCTGAGGAAAAAAACCAAAGCTGGAGGCATCACAGTTCCCGCTCTCAAGCTACGGCATAAAGCTATTACAGTCAAAAGAGTACAGCACTGACATAGAAATACAGACCAATGGAACAGAACAGACAGCCCAGAAATGAATTCCCGTGTACACGGTCAAGGATTCATTGACACGGAAGCCAAGAACACGTCATAGGGAACAAACAGTCTCTTCAATAGAGGGTGCTGGGAAAACTGGATATTCACACACAAAAGAATGGAATTGTACCCCTATCTTATACCACTCACAAAAATTAATTCAAAGTGGATTAAAGACTTAAATGTAAGACCCAAACTATAAAACTCCTTGAAGAAAACACAGGGGAAAAAGCTCCTTGACATTGGCCTTGGCAACAATTTTTTGGATATGACACCAAACGCAGAAGCAAGCAAAGCAAAAATAAAACAAGTGGCACCACATCAAACTAAAAAGCTTTTGTATAGCTAAATAAACTACAACAAAGTGAAAAAGCAACTTATAATGAGAGAAAATATTTGTAAGTCATACAGTTGATGAGAGGTTGCCATCCAAATATAAAGGACTCATACAACTCAATAACAACAACAAAAAACCAACACGAATAGCCAACAGGTACGTGAAAAGGTGCTCAGCATCATCATGAGGGAAATACAGATCAAAATCAGAGTGAGCTATCACCTCATACTTGTTAGAACGGCTATTATCAAAAAGACGAGGTATGTGTTGGCAAGGATGTGGAAAAAGGGATTGCCTGCACACTGCTGCTGGGATGTGAATTGGTTCGGTCACTGTGGAAAACAGTAGGAGGTTCCTCAATTAAAAACAGAACTAGCATGTGTCGAGCCATCCCCCTTCTGCACTGTATCCGAAGCAACGAAATCACTGTCTTGAAGAGATATCTGCACCCCCGAGTTCACTGCAGCATTATCTACAATAGGCAAGGCATAGAAACAACCTAAGTGTCTATCAGTGCATAAATGGATAGAGAAAATGTGGTACTTATACACAGTGGGATACTATTCAACCATAAAGATAGAAAATTTGGCTTTTGTGGCAACAGCCACGGACCTTGAGACATGATGCTAAATGAAGTCAGTCAGACAGTGGAAGGTGAATACTGTAAATTCTCACATACAATATGTGGAATCCAAAAATGCCGAACTCACAGAAACACGGTAGAACGGTGGTTGACTGTGGCTGGAGGGTGGGGACAATGGGGAGAGGTGGGCCAATGGGCAGAAACTTCCAGCTGTAAGATGAGTAAGTTCTGGAGGTCCAACGCACAGCACAGCGAGTATAATCAACAGTAATGTAGTAGATACTTGGAAGCTGTTAAGAGAGTGGGCCTTACATGTTACCATCATTAAAAAAATGTTACCGGTAATTATGTGGGGGGATGGAGGTGTTAACTGACCTTGTTAAACCAGTTAACACCTCGTCAGAATCATCAAAGGTGATGGCCATTTCTCAGTATATATGTGTATCATCAAATCATGCTGTACACCTTAAGCTTATATGTGTTTTATGTTCAAGAATAGCTCGATAAAGCTGGCAGAAAATAATGAATTTGGAAAGTCAGGAGATCGAAGTTTGGGGGGAAAATATCTTCAAATTTATGGGCAATTTGAAACATTTTTAAAAACATAAATTGAGATATCCAATTTATATATAATTAATAGGCAATAAAACATAACATTGAGGCTATTTTGATTTACTTTATCTTGGACACCAGAAAGTAAACTATTATTTTGTATTTGTTTACTAATAATATTTGTCTATAAATATTCACTCTTGTGAATTGTTTGTGTTCTTTTTATTGGGAATTTGACATTTTTCTTTTCTTTTAGTTATTTGTTCTTATTTCTTTCTTAAGTTTCATTTTTTGATCACAGTTTACATTCAGTATTATTTTATATTGGTTTCAGGTGTACAGCATAGGGGTTGAACAATCAAGTACTTTACAAAGTGATTCCCAGATATTTCCAGGACCCACCTGGCACCACACACAGTTATTCCAATACTATTGACTACATTCCCTGTGCTGTACTTCACAGGAATCTGACATTTTTATCATTTGTACGCTCCCCATTTATTTTCACAGCCTGTATTAGGTTTTTAATTGTCACTGCTGTTTTTTAAAACATATGTATAGAGTCACTTGAAATGTTGGAGAAAAGATTCAGTCTTAGAACAAGGGACAGGCAAAAAAAGACCTACAATGGAGACCTTTGATGGAACAACACTCAATTTCTCTGCCTTATTTTTTTAGAGTTTCAGGGAAATGAGATACAAATTGATATATAGGGTGGTAGATTCTGGGTTCAAGAAGTTAAAGCAGTCCTACTGATTTATAATCTGATTGGCCCATGAATGTTATTTAGAAGCCTGACCTGCCAGTAAGTCCAGGTAAATGGATATACTCATCAAACTCCTAGGCTCAAATTAATTGCAAACCAGGAGGAACATATGTTGCCTGAGGATAGGAGTTTTTGGCCAGGACCCACATGGGCAGCCATCCCTGCATGTGGAGCCCTTATGTCAAACTGTGAGTGAGGAGCAGGGGAGACAGGGAGAGCAGGGGGGAGGGGTACAGCCAACCCTCCCTGCCTCCAGCATCAGCATATCACTTGCTCTGCCTTTTCCAAAATGCGCATTTACGTTGCTCCCCAACCTGTCCAGTCTCCTGATGTGTCTGCCTACAGGAGGGTCTCAACTTTTCCAAGTTAATTAACAACGTCATGTTGTTAATTGTACGACTTTCCCACCCACCCCCGCCCAACCCGCAGAAATTACCAACAGTGCAGGCCGCCGACAACGCTTCCTCTAACACTGTCTGCTGTGCTGGCTCCACGTGTAGCAGAAGTTACCCTTAGCTGCAGAGGCCAAGCTACTCTGCAGGGAGGCGTATGGTTAAACACATGGAACCAATGGGAACTCCCATGATAAACAAACTTCATTTGCAACTGCTGTCTCCAAAAACAGGTGCCCACATCCCAACTCTGGTATTTCTTTTTTAAGATTTTATTTATTTATTTTTAGAGAGGGAAGGGAGGGAGAAAGAGAGAGAGAGAGAAACATCAATGTGCAGTTGCTGGGGGCCATGGCCTGCAACCCAGGCATGTGCCCTGACTGGGAATGGAACCTGTGATGCTTTGGTCCGCAGCCCGCGCTCAATCCACTGAGCTACACCAGCCAGGGCCAAACTGTTGTATTTCTATTCTATCATTTTAGCACTCCTTCCCTGCAGCTCCCACCTCCCATGATGCCCACTCCCACCCCGCAAAAAGGAGTTAACAGCAATTACTTCTCCACATTCGGTTAGACTGGCCCAAGATGCTCTACATTTCATTATTATGTTGAGAGAATCTGCTACAAAGGAACACTTAACAGATGTCATTTATAATCTTCTCTCTCCCACTTTTAATCTTTAGTCCTGACATACAAATTCAAAGCTCTCCAAAATAAGAAGTTAGTGGTGGCAGTCTAACTTTTGACCAAATTCTCATAAGACCCGTGACACACTTTTTTCCCTAGTGCCCTGTGGTCCTCCCCACAGGGTCCTGCTTGGTAGGAGGCCAGGGAGGCCACAGCCCACCACTGTCCAAACAGCACCCTAGACAGTCTGTAATGACTGTGCCTTATCTGCAAAGCCTCAGTCTCTGGCGTGACCACAATCCTTGAAGCCCTTTCCACACAGATCTGATTCTGGCTTGCCCTCAACAGAAAACTCATCTTTCCAGTGACCCCACATTGACAGGGGACAAAAGGGCTCGGTTATCCTGGTGATCAAGCACGAGTGTGACTGCATGAGCTTGAACAGACTTGTGGGCTCGTGAGGACACTGACAGGTGGGCCCCACGACAGCAGCCCCAGCAGGCTGCTTCACTTTCTCCCTGCCCCGCTGGGAGTACCTCGGGCCAACTCACTCTGCGGAGCGCCTTGGCGGCCACCCACCATGGGTAAGAACGTTGTCAGGTTGTGCTCCACATGTGGTGTTCCTGGAAGAGGAGGAACACACGAGGCCCTCTTCTCGTTTTGTTTTTCTTCACGGCACTGCTACCTCTACTTGTGCAGCACACGCACACCCGATCGTCACTGTGTGCACAATCTGGTGCCCCCGCTTGACAGTGAGTTTTGTGGGAAGAGGGGTTTTGTTTGTTCACTGCGTCCCTACTGGGGTGCAGGGTACTGGGAACATAGTAGCTGCTTTCAGGTGTGGGGTGAATAAATGAATGGCCATGAGCAAGGAAGTGGAACCCATGGCTGTGTGGACCCTGGGAAACCAGCTAAAGGCTGCCATTCCAACAATCACTGGGGCACAAACACTCCCTGTTCTATGAAAGTCTACTACGTTGATGTTTCTCTCCCTCCTTTCTAAAAATAAATAAATAAAGTCTTTAAAAAAATCCACTAGAAGAATGGGGGGCGATGCAATTCTAGTAACATAGCCAGTGCTCCTCGGTTGGTTCTGATGGTGCCTATAGGGACTAACCTTTAAGATCTGGTCTTACTAAGCCCTCGGTTTTTCATTCAGAATGTGTATGGCCCCTCCTAGATCCATATCTGGGTACAAACACGCATGGGCTGGAGACCGAGTATGGCTTTAAGAGGGCTCTCTTTGAGAGCCCTTGGGGAGAGGGAATCGTTCTGCAACCTTGGCCAGTACCAGTCCTTACTCAGACCCTGGGCCTTGGCTCTGACCTCTTGCTGTTGGCCTCATTGGACTGGGGTCCTGAGCCCTGTGCTGTGGCAGTTCACAGACCTTGTTTACAGGCTCTACGCTGAGGTTCTGACCTCTGGCTCTGCTGCCCTACCTGGTCTTCACTCTTCTTCTGTGGAGGCCTGGGCGCCTGCTCTTGCCCCAGCTCCAAGAGACTTCTCGGGACTGGCCTCCACATGGCCCACATGACCTATGGTACTGGTGCCTGATTTCTCCACATCCACACCGCTGCAACCATAGGTCTGAGACCCTCTCTGCAATGTCTGTGTTAGAGTCCCATGACCCAGTTCTGGCCAGTGAGTTTGTTGGATGGCTTCTGGCAAAGCTCTTCTTGCTCCAGAAAAGACTGAGGAAGAGTTGCTCATAACTTCCTTTGCATACTACAGGCTTGGGTGTGAATGCTGGACCTGCTGTGGCTGACCTGCCACCCACCTGGGGAGGAGGCTACTCCAGGAGCAAGACAGAGCTCCCAGCGGTGCAGATGTGGACCTGGACTAGCCTGAGCCAATGCTACCCTGGGCCTTTTCCACAGGAGAAAGTGTGTACTGGCTACCTGATCCAGTCTGAGAGGGGATTTGCTGCTGTTTGCAGTGGAGAGTGTGCCTTTCCCCACCTCTGCATGAGGGTCCTGGTGCCCTCCCACCCCCAGCATTGCAGCCATGGTCTTCCAGAGTCATTTCATCAGAGTTCACTCCTACTTTCCCAGCCAAGAAAATGTGGGGGTTGGGTTACAGTCCTGGATCCCAGCTTTTCATGCACGAGGACTTCTTTCTTTAATTGAAGTAATATTCACACGTTGTATAATTCACCATCTGAGTCATTTAAAAGAAAAAATTCAGTGACTCTTTTAATACATTGACTGCTATGCCACTGTCACCCCTATCTAATTTCAAAACATATTCATAATCTCCAAAAGAAAGCATTAAGCAGTCATGCCCCATTCCTTCTTCTGCAAGGAATCTGTTTCTCTGTCTTTGAATTTGCTTATTCTGGAAATTTTATATAAATGGAATTACATAATATGTGACCTTTTGTGTCCAGCTTCTCACTTAGCATAATGCTTTCCAGGTGCACCCAATACTGTAACATGTTTCAGTACTTTATTCTTTTTCATGGCTGAATAATATTCCACTGTATGGATATAGCACATTTTGTTTACCCAGTCATCATTTGGTGGACATTTGGGCTGTTTCTGCTTTTTTACTATTGTGAATAATGATGTGATAAACACTCATGAATAAGCTTTTGTTCAAACACCTGTTTCAGTTTACCTGGGTATATGCCTAGGCGTGGAATGTTGGGTCATATGGTGATGCCATGCCTAACTTCTTTAGGAACCAGCAAACTGCTGTCCACAGCTCTGAGGGCTTCTTTTTTTGCTTCTTCAAAAACAATTTTTTAATGTGTTAAAAAAATATATATAACATAAAATTTGCCATCTGAACCATTCTTAAGTGTACAGTTTAGTGGGGTGTCAAGTACATTTACATTGCTGTGAAACAGATCTCCAGAACCTTTTCATCTTGCAGAGCTGAAACTCTAGGCCTATTAAACAACAGCTCCCTCTTGCCCCTCCCCACTGCCCCTGGCACTATCATTGCACTTCCTGTCTCTATGAATTTGACTACTTTAGATACTGCATGGAAGTGCAACCACGTGGTTTTGTCCTTTTGTGACTGGCTTATTTCACTTGGCATCCATGTCGTAGCATGGGACAGGAGTTCTTGCCTTTTTGAGGTTTCACAGTATTCTGTTGTATGGATGTACCATATTTTGTTTATCCAAGCATCTGCAATAGACATGTGGGGTGTTTCCACCTCTCGGATATGGAGAATAACGCTGTTGTGAACATGGGTATGCAAATATCTCTTTGAGACCTCTCTTTCAGTTTGTTTGGAGATATACCCAGAAGGGGACAAAGCCTTCTTTTTGACACAAACACTTCGTGATTCTCTACTGACTAAATGTTCTGCCCCATCCGTGTGCCTCTGGGACATGAATTATCCCTATGTCCAGCATCTCCACGCTGTGTACATGTCCCGCCTGTCCATCACTAAGGGCCATCCTGGTTATCAGACTGACTGCTGTGGTGCCACAGTGCTGGTGTGCAAGTAACCCTTTTTTTTGAAGATTTTATTCTTATTTATTTTTAGAGAGAGAGGAAGGGAGGGAGAAAGCATAGGTGAGACACAACGATGTGAGAGAGAAACATCCACTGGCTGCCTCTTGTACAAGCCCCTGTGGTGGACTGAACCCACAGCCCAGGCTTGTGCCCTGACCAGGAATGGAACTGGTGACCTTTCACTTTGTGAGATGACACCCACCCCCCTAAGCCACACAGGTCAGGACAAGAAACCTTTATTTTCTCAATGATGGCCCCAAAGCCCCTCAGATAAGTTTTACTACATTACAATTGTTCTATTTTATTATTAGTTATTATTGCTAACCTTTTACTGTACCTAATTTATAAATTAAGTCTGTATGTAGAGGGAAAAAACATGGTATCTACAGGGTTCAGTACTAACCGCAGTTTTAGGCATCCACGGGGGTCCTGAAATGTGTCCCCTGCGGATGAGGCAGGATTAGCACCACATTTCTGAGTGCTCTGCACTCTCAGACAGCTGAAGTCAATGGAGTTTATTTAAATAGAGAGCTTAAAAATTTCAGGCATAGTAATTGTAATGTAGTAAACTCAATAAAGGGCTCTTGTTTCTATGTAGTTATTCTTACATGTAGCATTATTCGATGACGTTATTATTACATCTCTCATTCTATAAAATCCAACCACTGGAGAGTTGATTTAAATTCAGTTCACATGTTTATGTAATAAGAAAACACTGCTGATAAACAGTGCGACGCTTGGAGTAACACCATAAAAACAAAAGAGTCATCCGTTCCCAGAGGCTGCCTCTGGAGCAGGCGCACAGCGGCGTCAGGAGGGGGAAACCAATAGCTCCATTCCCTTCCTCTTCTCCTTCCGTCTGATAAGAGGAGCTGCCCCCAAGTGAAGGGAGCGTGAGGTCTTGTAAGGGGGCTGGAGGCCAGGGGAGGGAGAGGGAGCAGGACCGGGGTGTTCAGCTCATCAATCATACCTGGTTTCCACATCCATTCTGGAACCAGATGTTGTGCCAACTGGAGAAAACCTGGGCCTTCAGCACCTTCCTTCTCGCCCCCTTCTCATCCCCAACTGAAGGAGTCCAGCCTGGCTCCTGTGACATATGGATGCCCATATGCTCCCTCCCTTGGCGGAGCGGCGAGCCTTTGCTTTGCAACCTGACAGACTTGTGCCTTCCTCTGGTGCCCGTCTTTACAAAGGAGAATGCAGAGACCGAGTCCCTGACAGTGTTCATGCCCACAGCATCTGGGCCACAAAGTGTGCGGGCCACACACATCATGCTCTGTGCTCACCGGGCAGTTCTGGCCCCAACCTCTTAGCATGCACATGGCTGTGTTCTTATTGGTCACCCTAACAGACACATGGCCACAGGTTTTAGAGGACGTGTAACATGACACAGAACAGGAAACTGGCACTGGAGCCACCACTGAGTAGTTCTTTGAGTTGAGAGGACAAACAAGACACATGCAAATCTATTCTTCTTACATTTATTTTTTACCTAACAAAATGAAACAAAATGAATTAAGTTTCCCCACTATTTACTATGTGGACTGTTTCACTCGTCTGCAGGCAGACCAGAACAATCTGTCACTGCCCGCATGGTCCTCAGTGGGGAACAACTGGAGGAAGGAGCGGGGTCGCCACCTACAAGTCCCTGTGCCCCTCAGTGTCTTCGGTGTCCGGCAACATACGCTGGACACTGTCTGACAAATGCAGTGAATTAAATTCTCTAGTTTCGTCCTTGCACCTAGAAGACCTACCCCAAGCACCTAGAACTGTACTCAAACGTATTATGAATCAATTTAAAGTAACTGTTACAAAATGGATAAGTGACTTAAAAAATACTCCTGCACAATAAACCACGAAGGCTGAAGTGAACACAAGTACAAGCCTAAGTGAACAATACAGAAAGAGGAAAGTTGCGCTTCTCCTGGTTTAAGTACTTCATGAGCCACAGGACACATCTAATCACGTTTGACAAGAAGCTACCTCTCCTACAAACCCTGAAATCACCCAGAAGGTCATCAGAAATTTAGATTTAAACCTAAATCCTTAATGAGAACCCTTACCTCAAGGGACCTTGAGATATTAGTTACTGAGAGTACAAAGTCATAATGATTAGCAAGGCATTGAAATATTGCTTATTTCAACTTTATTTTATACATTAGTATCTACTTTGTATCCATTTTATAATTCATGTAATGGCAGGACAGTATGCATGTATAGTTTAAAAATGAATATGCCCATATTGGGGGCGCAGGCACAAAACCGTTTGTAAATTGATGGGCTGCGTGACCACAGTCTGGGCCGCATCCCTGGGCACAGGGCAGCCACCTGGCTGGGAGGGCGGACTGCTGTGGAGCTCCACCTGGGCCACCGTCTGCTGGTGCGGAGGTAAGAGTCGCTCCCCACATGAGCCTTGCTGCAAATACACTGTTAGACTGCCATTGCTGCTGGCACGTCAACGGAGCTGGGCACTGCCAACCAACGCCTGGTGGCACGAGGAGCTGCCTACTTGTCCCAGATTCCTATGGCAATGCCCAAACCCCCAGTCCCTCAGAATGTGGCCCTATTTGGAAACAAGAGTTAGTTGTGGCAGATGTAACTAGCTAAGATGGGGTTGTTATCAGAAGGGAGACTGGACACAGACGTGCCCACAGGAGAAGGCTGTGTGAAGACTACAGTCGGGGAGCTACTGGAAGCTACAGGATGGGCCTGGAACACGTCCCTCCCTCGTGCTTCAGAGGGCACATGGCTCTGCAGACACCTTGATCTTGAACTTCAGGCCTCCAGAACTGGAAGAGAATACATTTCTGTAGTTTAAACCTCCCAGTTTGTGGTCTTTGTTATGGCAGCCCTAAGAAACGGATACACTGATTCTAGAGGGAAGGCAGCCAGTCTGGTAGGAAGTCCTGCCCACGAAAACAGGGCGTGGCGGGTGAGGGCAGGTTCTCCTGAGCCTTTGCACAGTAGACCAGAGTGCTGCCCTTTGGAAGGATTGCAGGCTCTGTAAGTGCAGACAGACACTTGCCCCTATCCCTGCCTGCCCTGGTAGCCTCTCCCAATGCCATCTTACACACTCCTAGCGGACTCTGGCTGCCACAGAGAACATGAGGGCCTGAGCCAGCTATCTGCTTCTGCTGCCCAAGGTGCCCCGGGCAAAACAAGGACTTTCACCACTCCCTTGCTGGTATACAGCTGTAACACTTCATCAGTGCCCCAGGTTGCCTGCAGACTTGGAACACTGATCTATGTCTCAGCTTGGCAAACCCAGTAGTAAGAGCTGCCACACGGCAGCTGGAGTCCTCCAGTCCTCTTACCACGGCAGTTGAGGCTGTTGCCAGGAAAGCACGCCTCAACGGCATCTATTCTGAGGATCTTGCTGTGTCATCAGGACAGCCTCTCCCTGGAATAGGCATCTCAGTTCACAGGCAAGTGGCAACCAGTTATCTGCTTCCTGAGGCCATTCCCTGTCACTCGGTGCCCTGCCCACTGAGGCCATGCTTTGGGTCCAGGGCAGGGGTATATGGCTCACTGCACTCCAGCAATTGGTCAGCTGTTGCTGCCTTGCCGTGGGCCTGCCTGTCGACAGAGAGCACCCGGAATCGCACAGGGCTTGGTAGCTGGTGGCACTCAGCACCCCCAGTGCGCTGGCCTCTGTGTGCATCATGGGGAAAAGGACACCTCTCCTTTAAAAGGCAGCTGACAAGCAGCCTGGTTTCCCTATGAGGTCAAACGAACATGATGCTCTGCCTTATTTCAGCTTTCACACTGAAACAGGTGTCCTTTTTGTGGTTTCCATAGTAATGACACTCTCTTGTGTAATTAATAAATATATTGGGAGAGATTCTATGAGACTCTGCAACTACCCCATCTTTTCTCAAACTTTCACCCACTAATCGCAGCACCCATTGGTGGCCCTTGTCTACCGCCATTCCTGTGCCGTTTGCCTTTGGGTAATGGTCTGGTTCCCTCCTTCCTTTTATACTTATTAACTGAAAATTCTTCTACAAAGAGCTGTCCCTTCTTATTTATCTTAGGGTTGACTGATGGATGTTTATTTTTACTCTGTGGGTTAGAACCCAACACTGCCACTATTAATTTTGTTGTATTAGATCGTTCCTGCAGGCTGGTGCCTGGGTGCTTCTGACAAGCCCTGTCCTGTTTGGTGTGCTTCCGCCTGCTCTGGCACTACGAGCTGCCCCAGGCTCACGAAGTATTCTTCCTGCTCTGACCCTGGTTGACTACTTCTCTGAGAAACCCTGGTTCCCCTGATTGGGGAATGGGTTTAGAAACCCAGATCTGGGCCCTCAGGATGCTCATGACTACACTGGGATCAGTTCTTTTAGGTCTTCTCAGTGAACACAGCTAGGAAACACAAACATGTACACTAATCCTCACCATCCAGATCTACTTCTGCACGTAGGTATATATCTGTAGGTATCTACTATCCACCCCCCGCCATCCATCCATACAAAACTATGAGTTCAGACGATTATTTTCAACTCCGACTCAACACCACAAAGTTCATTTTAGTCTTTTTCTTTCCTATTTGTGGGAACCTTACTCTGACAGTGAGCGAGTTGGCTCTCAGTACCCACAATCAATTTACTTATTTGTTCAGTCTTAGTGTACACATAAAGCAATTCCAGAGTTGTTAAGCCCATACACATAACTCCTGTAAGAAACACATTTCCTAACTGGAGTATACAATTTTTGTATATTTTTTGTTTGTTTGTGGGTTTTTATTTTTAGCCTTATAGTATCCAGTCAAAATACTGTTAGGACTTAGGTTAGGCCTTTTCTTCCACTCCTTTCAATTGGTTATAGTAACCATTTGTATTAAGGCCTTTTCTTCCACTCCTTTCAATTGGTTATAGTAACCATTTGTATTAAGGTCTTTTCCTCCGCTCCTTTCAATTGGTTATAGTAACCATTTGTATTACAGTTAGATTCATCTGTTACTGTTTGTATTCCATCATAGGTCTCTCCCACATGCTGGGTGGTTTGAATTGTATGCTTATTTTTCTGGTAGGTGAGAGAGGGCCATGGTCCTAATCAGAGCTATAAAGAGCTGAGCTCAGAGAGAAGGGCTGCCCCCTCCTCAACCTTATTACCCGCCCGGATATCCCCTTACTTTGCCACTTTCCTGCCCACCCCCAGTCCACACCTGACCCCTTGCACTTCTAGTGTATGCTTCCTGCCACCTATCCATCCTGCTTGTTATCTTGTACCCGGCCAGACTTGAGGTAGGACCTCAGTGCATGCTGGACATGAAACTGCTTTCTTTAGTGGCTCCGACTGACTCCTGACGCCCATTCTATGCCTGCAGCTTCTCCTTTACATAATGCGACTCACTCAACAAAGGGCTTTAGGGGAATCACAGCTTTCCTTAACTGGGCTGGCTCTGCCATAGAAACTAGCAGCCGTTCAGGACAGCACTAGCTAATAACAGCAAATGCCATCGCTCTTGGACATGAAGAGCCACAGGTAGCCATGTCAGCTGGACATAAATTCTTGGGCAATCTTTTCAAATTTTTGATGTGCCCTCCCCTCACCCTTTAAAAAAATGTAGCACCTCAAAAACAATTTAACAACAGGAAATTATTTGTAAATTGATGAAAAGTGATAAGATTAAAGTGATTAAGAGCACTATAAATATTTGCAATAAAAATAATGATGAGGAAGAGCTGCAGTTTTGGTGTGTTCGGTCACATAACAACCTCTTTAATACTCCAGGTTTCCTTTCCCTGTAATCACTGTTTGATGATCAGATTAACGAGGAAGGAAGCCACCAGAGAAGAGATGGTAAACACAAAGCCAGTTTAAAAAACTTCAGAAAAGAAAGTAAAATGTTTTCCAAAGAAGGAAACTGGCACCTGAGACTGTGTGCTTATTTTCACATGCAGGGAACACTTTGAACCCAAATATGAAAACATATAAAGCTTTAGGATTAGGGTAATGGGGATGTTGAAGTCACATACCAGGACATTTCCACAAGAATAATTAAGTAGTGTTTGACAAATTCTGAAAAAAAAAAAAGGCATTTCCACATGTGAAGTATTTCCAGTCACCTGAATCTTGTTTTAAACTGATGATTAGACCGTCTCCTGATGGTGAGGTTGCATGGGTAGGACTATAGGCTCGAGGAATGTGGAAAAGGTTTGGGTAATGCCAGAATCAATTGCCTGGTTTTATAAGGGGATCCAGATTGACAGTCTATGCTGACCACAGAAATCTTCTGGCAAATCCAGGGAATTGTGTGGCCTATTAGAGGCACAGGCGTCCAAGTCAAGACAGACTCAGGGTTGACTCCTGGCCGAGCCGCTGGCTAGCTGTGTATCACTGGGCCGGACAGCCTTCCTTAGCCTTGGTTTCTTCACCTCTCTCTCAGGGTCATGGTCATGTCAACGCACAGGTGGGCTGCACTTTAAACTTGACATAAATCACTCAGTAGTGCCCAGTGAGAAGCATGCGCACAACCAGTCAGCACAGCCCAGCGGCCGAGAGCGAGGCCTCTGAACGCAGCTGCCAGCATCAATGCCGCTCTGCCACTCCTCCCTTGTGTGACCTGGGGCAAGTCACCGGACCTCCCTGAGCTGCTGAAGTGGGAGCAGTAATCTGGGATAGGGGTAGTGATCAATAACCCGCTCTGGAATAGGGATGACAGTAGAGTCGTTATGAAGACCCAGTGAATTAATGTGCGCAGAGCATCTGGAACAGGGCCAGACTCGCTGCACTCGAACGGACAGGGGTGATGACTGACCACAGTTATTCAGTCGGCCCACGAGAAGGTGGGGAGAGCTAGCGGTGGAGGTAAACCGTCACGCAGAGCAGCAGGCCCGGTGCAGGGTGGGAAGGAGCTGTGCTGGCAGCAGAGGCCAGCAGCTCTGCTCCACAGAGCTGACCCCATCTGTCCGCGGGGAATATTATAGCCTTTTGGCTGCGGGGGACAAAAGACCCTTGCTCGTGTCTCACACAGACCCTACTCTGAGGTCAGCCTGCTCCACAATCCTCGGGTCTATAGAGAGCGGACCTTAATGACGAGTGAGAGGCTGACCTCTAGAGTCCTGGGCGCCCGCTCCTTTCTCTTGCGGTTGTTCATTCTCTGGCAAATTTATTTAAATGGCGCATCTGTCATAAAAGCTGCATTTCCCCTCATGAAAAAAATCAATAGAAAGAAAACGAATGGGCTGTTCTGTCCTTATTTCTAAAAATGCTAGTCAATTATCATCTCTCACTGTACTGACACCGTGTTACACAGGAAAAAGCTCTTTGCACCTCACCACGGAAACTCACACAGAAAAAGAAAAGCAGAATTTCTCAATTCTGAGGTAATGCAGGGTCCAAGGTCTTCAGACGCAGGACTGTGGCCCTCTAGGAGTTACTGGTGATATTATGTTCCAAACACAGCTTTGAGAAAGTAGTCAGTGAGAAAGAATTTTCTTTAAACCACTTCTTTTAAAAGCAGTACTTAGCCTGAACCTTCACGTTGCCGATCTCATGATTTAAAATGGGCCAGAATCACTCAGAAACTTCACCCCGAATTCTGCCTGCCCCTCAGGGGACTGCAGGGTAACTCATGCTATCCGAAGACCCACAGAAAACACCCAGGGGCACGGCACACACATAAATGGACACACGGTGCCTATGCGGGGCCACCAGGAACCTGTACATTATTTTCAGAGGGCGCAAGCTTGTGCGAGCAACTCAGTTGGAAACCTGGCTTGCTCTGGACCTGGTTACGGTTTAAATTCCTGCCCCATTACCTTGCAAGGTGCACCTCTCTGGACTTGTGTTTCCCACATGTAAATCAGGAGGGTACCACCTCCCATTCAGGACTACTGGACTGAAATTAAGTAATCTACACAAACAAACACAGGCTAGCTGTTCTATGCACCCTTTCCACACTTTCCTTCTTCCTCTCACAGAGATGCCCTTGGGGCAAGTTGTAAGGCAGAAAGCTTGGTGTCCACTTTCTTCTGTGTGGACATGCTCAGAGAGGCGATGTGTCAGTGGTGTGTGTTTGTGTGTCACAAGCCAGGAGGAAATGGATCAGCACTGAGGTCCCTGAACCAAACCTGACATTAGAACCTATGAGGAAAACAGCTAATAAACAGAGATGGGGAATGCAGGGAGATGAGGTGTCTGGGACCCAGACAGCTGGGGACAGAGATGTTGTTTAATGACACCAGGGTGTGGCTGCACCGATTCTCAATTTGGTTGAAGAACTGTGAAAGTTCAAATGTGGGAAAATATGCAGACAACTGTAATTGAACAATAATCAAGTAATAACAAAACTCATCAATTCTCTACCCTGGCTGTGCAGAACGCCAGACACACCCCAAAGATGCAACTAGTCAGGCCTTTTCAAAGGTCTGCGGGATGTTGCCCATAGACTGACAGCGTGTGCTCTGACACAGGCAGGAAGGAGGGCGTGTTCTCAGTTCCCCCCTTCTCCCCAGTCTGAGGACAGGACCCCCACCTCACTGGTTAGGAGAGGAAAAGCACACAGCAGGGGCCCAAGCAGCCCAGAAGTTATCAGGAGCAGAGCACACAGCAGAGAACAAGCATTAATGTTTAACTCAGTAACGATTATTTGTGACACGTGCTCGAGATTCAGCAGCACTCTCCCACCTGGGGCTCTCCCATTCTTGGTCGTCCTTGTCTTTCTCTTCCTTGGTGTCTCCAGAATGCGGGTGTTTCTGCACAATTCGCATTCCACCGGCTTTCACTAGGAAAAAAAAATGACGAGAGAACTGTGATCAGCATGGAAATGGAACTACCAGAGGACCCAGGGAACTAGCTTGGAAGTTCTGGGTTGCCCTGGGGCCAAAGTCAGTCCAGATGACCTGGCACTGACAAGGACTGATGGTTAGTGTTTGCAGAAGAGTCAGTGTGACGTGGCACTCCGAGCTCTTTCCCCCCAGGTGTACTTGGAAATTCCCCCGGGCTCTTGTTTGTTTTTGGTCTCGTGGTGTTCCCTAAAAGTAGCAGTGTAACCGGAGTGCCAACCATGTGGGTGAAGTGGCTGCCTGCTTTAGGTTCTGTACATCTTCTCAATGCAGCGAGGTCCCACGGAATCCCTGCCTGTGATACGTTCCCAAACATTAATGATTTTTTAAATCAGAATAGTCCTGCATTATTTTCCATTTTTCAATTAGAGATGACATACAGTATTACATTATTTTCAGGTGTACAACATAGTGATTCAATATTTCTATGCCTGACACAAAGTGATCACCACGATAAATCTAGTAACCATCTGTCACTGCAGTTATTACACTATTATTGCCTCTACTCCCCATGCTGCACTGTACATCCCTGTGATTTATTTCACGAGTGGAAGTTCGTACTTCTTAATCCCCTTCCCCTTTTCCGCCCATCCCCTACTCTCTCCCCTTTGGCAACCATCATTTTGTTCTCTTTGTTTTCATTTTGTTTGTTTTTATTTTCTAAATTCCACATATACATGAAATCATATGGCATTTGTCTCCAGCAGTGCTTCTGACGGGGTGACACAGTCACAGGTGACACAGAACAGTTGCTCTGCCAGTCACAGAGGCTACTCAGGTGGCAGCTAAGATTCCTGAACTGTGCTGTGAAATCTGGCAGATGGCAATTTAGTTTTTTAAAATCACCGGGCCATATAATTCACAGACAATACAATTCACCTACTGAGAATGTACAATTCAGCGGTTTCTGCGTGTACTTGGAGTTGTGCAACCACCACCACAATCAACTCTCGGACATTTTCATCACCCCACCTGGAATTCCCAAATCACGAATGGTCACTCCCTAATCCCTGCTTCCCAGCAACCGGTCATCTGGATTTGCTGGTTCTGGACTTTTGACATAAATGAAATCATAGAACATGTGGTGTCCACGGTGACTGGATCCTTTCACGTCGCATAATGCTTTCAAGGTTTATCCTTGTTGTAACATGTGTCAGTACTTCACTCCTTTTAATGGATGAATAATATTCTGTTGTGTGGAGAGGCCACATTTAATTCATCCATTCATCGGTTGATGGACCTTTGGGTTATTTCTACATTTTGGTTGTTAAAAATAATGCAGCCACGGACAACTTGTGTACAAGTCTCTGTGTGGATAGGTGAACATAAACCTTCATTTTCTTGGGTACATACCTAGCAGCAGAATAGCTGGGTCACACAGTTACTATTTGCCTCTTTGAGGAACTCCGAAGTCACAGCACCGATTTCTGTCCCAGCCGGTCTGGGGGTCACAGTTCTTCACATGTCACCGACACTTGCTATCATCTATCTTTCAAACCACAGCCAACCTAGAGGGTCTGAAGTGCTTTCTTATTGTAGTTTGATTTCTTTTCCCTTAGTGAGTAATATATTCAAATTGTTTTGCAAGAAAAAAAGTAGATTCTGGGATCTATTAAGTGTGGGAAATGCTAGGGTGAACAAATTAAAGGGGCTTCTTCAAGCCAGGTTTCCCCACCCTTCAGTGTTTGTTAGGAAGCCTTATGAAGCGCACTGAGTATGCTACCTTCCCTAAGTATACCACCAAACTTTTATTCCCCTCCCATCCCAGTAATTCAGGTTATCATCCTTGAGGACTAGAGTATTCCACAAAATGGAGTTTGAAAGTGCTGGTCCTACACCCAAAAGCCAGCCTTATGTGGTCACTAGCACGTGCTTTGGGATTGGCAAGCTCCTTCAGGTTCTCAGCTATATGGTCGCAGACTCAGCCCCTCAAGGCCTCACTGTTTCATCTGGAAAAAGGGGATAGAAGCAGCCCTCTAAGATCTAGAAGTTTAAAGGAGAAGAGAGGCTGTTGAAATCCCAAGCCCCCAGTGTGACGGTGTTTAGAGGTGGGGCCTTTGGGAAGTGATTAGGTCATGAGGGTAGAGCCCTCAAAAATGGGTCAGAGCCCTTATAATGAGACTTCAGAGAGCTTCTTTGCCCCTTCCACTAAATAAGGACCCAGAAAAGAAAGTTGTCTAAGAAGTAGGAAATGGACCCTCATCAGACACCTAATTTGCCCGCACCCTAGTCTTGGACTCCCAGCCTGAACAACTGTGTTTATAAGCCTGCAGTCTGCGGCAGTCTGTCTGTTACAGCAGCCCAGATGGGCTAAGACCGAGGTGTCGGTAGTCTTGCACAGGTGAGTACTTGCAGAAAGCAGAGCCATGTCACCAACACTCACGGGCCCCCAGGCTCACCACGCCTCGCCTTCCCTCCTCAGGACAGCCACTCTCAGTGATCTGTCACAGCTCAGTACCCTCACACAACACAGACAACTTGTCAGGCCACAGCCTCTGGTGTTTCGGATTTGCCTGGACCCTGCTGAATTAGGGAAGTCCAGAACAAGTCTCTTTATGATCCTGAAGAGCAGGAAAAAGAATGTGAAATACCCGCCAGGCTCCCAAACTTCGAGGTTCTTTGTTTTCAATTTCCCTGGGAGAGTTTGCCCGCCTGTGGCTTCAGGAAGCCCATGATGCCTGCTTTAGGGCCAGTAGTACCTACTGATGTCCATTGGAAAAAGGCAAAGCAGGGTTTTATTCATTTCCCATGTTTTTACTTCTTTTATACATTTAATCATTGTAGACATACTTGTCTTACAAGTGACTATCCAATTATCTTATGATCTGAGGTCCTTGGGAGTCTCATGTGCTGTCTTTGTCTGCTGCCTCTTGTTGGAGTGACTGTGGGTTGGGGGTTTGTTCTCAGTGGGGCTTTGTCTGTGGAGATCCTCTGGGGCTTGGCCCGCAGGCGGCATCCTTTTGGAGAGATGCTACAGGTGCTCTGTGAGACCAGGACTGCAGGTGCCTGGGAGCCCTTTCTCGCCCAATTCCTCAGGAACTGCCAGACAGCATGAACTTGAACCCATAGCCTAAGGCAGGCCTGCATTCACAAATCCCCAAGGAACACAGGCTGAGCCAGAACAGCTTTCCCAGCATCCCACTGGCCACAGTTCTTTCCCCCACCCTTTCTCCATGGGCTTGGCCTCTGAGCACCCCACTTTCTACAGTGGTCTTGGGTTAAGTGAGGCTGTCTGGGTGGGCCCTAACTTACGAGAGTATGACTGGTGTCTTTATAAGAAAAGGAAGAGATATCAGGTCACTCTCTGCCTTGTGTGGGCTCAGAGTTCATACTGTTATAAATTTCAGTTTCTTCTCTAGTTGTGGCTTCCTCACTTTCAGGATTTCCCACACTTTGGGCTCAGATTTAAAAAAGAAAACAAACAAAAATACATTTGCAGGTGGCTTATCAAAATTTCCCAGTTATGCAGCATGCCAAGCCTTAAGAAAGAGAGACTGAAAAAAAAATTCTGTGGCAGGTTTAAGATAATTTACCACTCTACTAAAATGATTCCCCCCCACCTCAAATGAGGAGGCAGGAAGAATTGTCCCACTAAATGTTTTTTTTAATTCATTTTTCTCCCCCAGGTATCCCACCCCCATCACATGTCCATTAGAAGTTGATTAAGAGTGCAATTATGGGTTGAACTGTGGTCTCTCCAAATTCATCTGTTGAAGTTCTAACCCGAATAACCCCAGAATGTGAATGTATTCGGAGACAGGGCTTCAGAAAGAGGTGATGAAGTTAAAAAGAGGCTGCTGGGTGGGGCCCTAATCCAATGGACTGGTGGTGCCCTTGTAAGAAGGAGAAAGGACACAGGGATGCAGGTGCACAGAGGAGAGGCCACACGAGGACTCAGTGAGAAGGCGGCCCTCTGCAAGTCGCGGAGAGGCCTCAGGAGAAACCAGACCTGCCAGCGCCTTGGTCTTGGACTTCCAGCCTCCAAAACTGCTGAGAAAATAAATTTCTGTTGCTTAAGTTACCCAGTCTGTGGTATTTTGTTATAGTAGCCTGAAAAACTAACACAGCTGCCCATTTAAAAATAATCTCTGAATGATTTCGACTTGGCAGACACACATCTTTAAAACTGTAACTCACACGTGTTTCCTAGTAACTAAAAGTAAAAAGCACGGTGCAGGTAACTACAAAGGAAACCACGTCAAGGGACATGTGAAATTACCGTCGTCCGAAGCGCACACAGAGGCCTGTCCGCTCCTCTGCTGACGTAAGTGCACAGGTGGGAGCCCAGCTGCTCTGCCTGACCACTTCCTGTAACTCAGTGGACAGACACAATGCACTTCATCCCCCTCGCAGTATGTACAGTGATTAATACAGCAATACAAAGTGGCAAAAATAATAATAATAATAATAAATCGAGGCTGACAGATTTATTTTAAATGCCAATTCTGCCAAAAAATAGGACAGCACATATTTATTGGGTTTTTATCATTGTCACTAGAACTCTTCATTTGTGGAAATGCAAAGGCAGAATTACTTTGCAGAAATCTTTGTGGACTATTTGAAACTCTAAGTATTTTATGAGAGACATTAGAAAAAAACTTGGATTTTTGTTGTGGCTGTTATTCAAACGAGACCTTCAGATTGAAAGAATCACAAGCTTCCTCCTAGCAGAAGTGCTACGTGGAGGTTAAAGGCAATGATCTTCGAGCCAGACTCCTGGGTTCAAATCCTAGCTCTGCCTGTGTGCTCATGTGTGTGTGTGCACGTGTGTATGTCTGGGCGAGCTGCTAACTGCCTCTGTGCCACAGGGCCCTCTGCTGTGAGCAAGGGTGACGATGCTCTCCTCTGCCCCTCGGGGTTCGCGGAGGACTAAACAAGATGGTGCACACGCAACACCTCTAGTGGGACCTGGCACTAGCAAAGGCTCAGCTTACATCTACTCTCATGAAACGGGTTTTAACGATAGGCACCTAGTACTCAGAGAGACCGTTAGTCTTCGAGTCCTTGGTGCATCGATGGCTCCTCATTGCTGTTTTCTCGTATGTGAAATGTGGGTAACACTGAGGACTCCTGGGGTTGTGGAGGAGTAAGTGACACCCTGTAGAGTGCCCCCTACATGGCTCCCCACTGACGTGGATGGCTAACCCTCACCAGGGTGGTCATCAGCACACCACCCTGGTGAGCCTCCTGCACTGTATTCTACACCTGCTGTCCCCTCTGCAGAGGCCGGGCATCGAGATGGCAGAGCCAAGTGCCAGGAGGGGCCTGCACCTCTGCCCAGGGACTGCCAGAAGATGCTGCCCAAGAAAGAAAGAAACCTTGACTTGTTCAGCCACTGACATTTTGGATTGTTTGTTACAAGACCAAGTACAATATAACTGTAACTAATGTATAGTATTTTATAAAAAAATGAATATTCCCTATATCCTCAGAAAGAGATCTGAAGTTGGGAAGGGGGAAGGGTTCACAAAACCGAGTAAGAGTGCACTGGGCATTGTTTGAAAAAGGACATGCACAGCAGGAAGGGGGCTGGAGAACAGAAGTTAAATCTTAAACAGCCTTAGACATGCTGCCGTCCACTCTGACGGGAGCTTCTGAAAAAAATGCAGTGACTGAAAGGGTCTCTTTTCTTGGCATGGCCGGGGCACAGGCGGACCTCTTTCCTGTATCTTCTGGCACCGATCACTGAGGCCTGCGTGGCCTAGAGAACATAAAAACCTTCCTGCAAAAGATGATTTGTGGAGATTTATCACCTACAACCTTTCAAATGCATCCTTGAGTCTGACTGATTAATATAACAAAAAATTGAATTATTTTGAAATTACTAAAAAAGGTAAAGTGCTCTATTTTTTTACTTTCAATAAATAGTTTTATAGTTCCATTTGATTCAGTTCTAGAAGGGGTGGTTCGTGATTACGGTTCATAACCATAGGTAAAACTATTAACACTTAGCACTACCACATATTAGATTTATGAGAACTTTACTGACATAGGGCTTTGGCTTCCCTGGGAAGTGGAGGAGACCAGGGCCAGCAAAATGTATTTAACAGAGATGTTAGCCACATCACTGCCACCAAGTCACGACTGGCAGAAATGAGTAATCGTGTGGCTTACAGCTGCATCCTCCTCCTACCGAGGCATCCTAGCACCATCAGATGGGACAGAACCTCACTAATTCTGCCTTTGCCAATCTGTACTTGCAGTAACTCTCATAGAACAAGCAGTCTCACACTGTTTCTCCGCAGATACTTTGTCGTCGAGGGCAGTGGAGAGGTCTGAAATCATTAAGACTTGATCACTTTTACAGAGGACCCGACAGGCTGAGAGCACGGGGCCAGGATGTGGTGTGGCATGCCGTCCCCACTCATTAGTAACGTGCTCCGTATTTGCACAGCACTTTTCCTCCACACTCTGCAGAAGCCTCTGCGAACAGCCTCATTAATTTCACACCAAGGGGGGAGACACATGGCAAGGGATGGAGCCCCCTGTCGAGAAGGGCTGCTGAGGTTCCAGGAGGCAAAGGACCTACAGGCTGCTCCCCCTGAACTTACTGGCTCCAAAAGGAGACACTCTGAATAGTTTGGTCAGTTTTTAAAACAGACTTGTTCTCTTTATGCCAATTGCAAGGTGACTGCTAATTAAGTGAGTGAAAGGGCTTAGGACACTGCCAGTGAAGGGAAGCAGAATATGCCAACCCTTCCATATGCCTTTTTGGCATAAAGGTTATTTTGAGCTGATTAAGAACAGCAGAGAAGGAAAAGCTCAGAAAACTGAAGAGCTACCCTTTTGTAAAGAAGATTTACATTTATAACAGAAATCTCCATTTGTAAGCGTCTCCTTCTCTGTACTAGAAAGGGAAGGAGGACTAAATCACAAGAGAACTTTAAGTCTGCAGAACAACCTTACCCTGGTTTACCTGGCTTTTCCTGGAAACCTCCGGTAACTGCCACCCCCCTGCCCGCCCCCCCATCCTCCCCGCCCAGTGTTTTTCTCTTGTCTTCAGTTGATGTATTTAAGGTGGTGGCTTGGGCCACTTCAGGGAGTTACTGCTTTCCTGGTCTCTCGTATGGAGGAAGTATCCCTGTTATTAAACTTCTTTGTTTTTCTCTTATTATTCTGTCTTTACTTTGGAGTTTGGGGAGGGTTGTTTCAGCAAAGAACCTATAAGGGTAGAGGGAAAATTATTTTTCCTTTCCTATACTAGGGACACTGTATCTAACACTCAGCAAATGTTAGTTACTATTTGCACTATTATAATGCTGCCTGTAAACTGTACACTAGAGTCAGCCCAGTAGAGAACATGGCAGGCCCCACCAGCTATGGGGAAGTGAGAGCAGCTAAGAGGCTCTAAAGGAAATCACTCAGGAGCTACATATTGAGTACTCTGTGCCAGCCCCTGGGGACGAAGATAGCGGTAAGACCCAACCTGGGAAGCTAGAAGAGATAGAGACAGGTGGAGGTAAGTGTGATGTTGTGGGAATGCACAGGAGGATATCTGGTTCGGACAGCAGTAATGAGAAAACACAAAAGAACTGAAGATAGTCATGAAAGAGAATTTTATTGTTTCCGATTGAGGATTTAAGCACAAGTCTGTGTCACCCAATTTAAGCACTTAATGAAGGTGTACCCAAAGTTTTCAAGGCTGTAATTTTGATTTATGAACTGTGTCCTTGGCTATCCTTGATGATTATCCTTTATTATAGTGGGTTGCCTTTATTATTTTTTAAACATCAACTCTGTAGAACTGCCTACTCTCTGGCCATGCCAGAGTAAATAAGAATACCCTAATACCCTTTGCTTTTTGCCAAAAAAAGCTTTCCCACAGGAGCCTCTGTTGCACAGGGGAAAGTGGATCTCAGGCAAAATACTGCGGCTGACCAGAGGCCTGTTCTAACCTGTGTCTCCGGGCCAGCATGCCAGGTTCCACCTCCAACTCCGGCCAACCCTGATCGGCCTTGGAAAATGGGGGACGACAGTGACAGCTCCTTAAGCAGACTGGGACTCTATGGGCTATAGGACCTGCTTTGAAGTCACTTCAGAGTGTGTCTGTGGGACTCACTGCCCTTGGACTCAGATCCTGATGAGTGGAAGGGACGCAGCTCCACTGAGGGGCACAGTGACAAAGGAAGCCGTGCTCTGCGACTCTCCCAGATCATCTGGCCCGAACCTCCCATTTCACAGATCAGGAAAACTAAGCCCTAGAGAAGTGCTGGGTCTCAAAACTTAGAATTCAAGTTCACTGCTACAATCAGCAAGAATAAGTTTATCCCTCTCTCCTCTGGCCTCAATAAGCTATTTCATTTGTAAGTCACACAGCCCAGCTGTTTACAATTCAAAAAAAACCAAAGTCATTCATGGACTTTCTCCCAGGGAAGTAAAATTCCCAGTTCATGTCTGTGATCTAACAATCTCCATAAGGATGTGTTTCCATATGCAATTTAGTTACTACTACTTTGATTTGGTGTCACCCCTACATATATGCTTTACTGCCTGCCACTCATTTCCCTGGGACAGGGGAGTGTAAAGAAAGGTGTTCCTTCCCACAGACAGGCAGCTGGACAGGATACATTGAGGTAGGAATTAAAGGTCAGGTTATCTTTACAGAAAATCTCTTTGAGGTACTTTTTTTTTTTTTTTAAACTAATGCAATGCACAGGCCCCCAAAGCCTCCTTTCTACCACAGCATAACTATTTTCTAAAATCCCACACCTCCTAAGTCCTTAGGCATCAGCCATTTTTCTTCCCTAGTCCAGGTTAGTTTTCTTGTTCAGAGATTCTTTCACCAGTGAAAAATATTACTTGGGACTCTGTTCATCCTGCTGGAGCAGAAAATGAATGCCCTATTGTGGGGAGACGGGAGGGCAGACGGAGATTACGGGAATCTTCCCTGTAACAAGAAGGTGGCACAACTGTGCCACACAAAGCAGCCAGGTTCCATGATGGCTTCTGTCATTAGAAGACGGAGTTTATAACGCTAACGTGTGCAATTAAGATCCTAGAGAACCCCCCACGTTGAAGTGACCTGGCTTCTGGGGCCCAGGTATCTTTTGTTCTCACCTAGTGTCCTTTCCACAGGTATCACTGTCTTTCCAAAGGTGAGCAGAAAGGAAGCTGGCCAGCTGGAAAAGAGCAAAGGCTCTGTTCTCAGAAAGGGGAGGAGGTGGAATGGACATAGAGCTACTCAGTCAGATTTTCTAAGAAAGGAACTCTTTCCTGGATTTAAATCTCCTTGCCTCAGAAACTAGAATTTGGGAGGAAAAAAACACAACCCAAAGTACACACACAAAAACTCCACTTTTGAGAAAAAGCTGGATGTGAAAGAAACTGGGGGAAAAAGTCATATAGAGTGATTAATGATAAAAATTATTTCCACTCTTTTGGTTTTTCTGCCAGTATGCTGTCAACCTACACGTAATCACCACCCTGTCGTTAAAAACAGACTTTTAATTGTGTTGGCTTCTCGTTTTTCCAAAACATCTGTACATTCTAAGAAAGTGTTCACAGCCCCCATTTCTTTTTTTGGAAGTTTTGCAACTTGGCTGATTCAAGTCATCCCAATTTGCATGCAACTGCCACAGGCTTCCGATGTTTCACATACTTGAAAGAAATGGGTTTCGCCAAATGCGGGCGTCAGTTTAACTGAAAACCCCACGCGTGGACAGGTCTCGGGCTGGTTGGCAAGTTCCAGCGCCTTGTGCCCGGGCAATGAGCCCGGGTCTCCCCGCCCGGCGCCCCGCGCCCGCCGGTTCGAGCCCGCCCTGGGCACCCGCTAGAGGAGAGAAAGTGGAAACGAGTCAGTACCGGCGGGCGGGTGTCCAGCTTTCGTCTCTAGCTTCCCCTCGGGAGGTGAAGACATGATGCAACCACGTTTCGCAGGGGACGGGACGGCAGCGGCGGTGGCGTCGGACTCGAGGGCCTGGAGGGATGTGCGCGCGAGTGTGAGCGCCAGACAGGCAGCCAAGAAGCCAGGGAGGAGCGCGCGCGCGATGGCGGGACCGCGCGCGGGTGGGCCGGCCGCGGCCAGCGGGAGGGGGCGCGGCCGCTGCGCGCCTACGTGGCGCGGCCCTACCCGCGCGCGGCTACGCGTTGACGTCACTGCGCTCGGCCGGCTCCTCCGGTCGCTGCACGCCCAGTGTACTGAGCCTGCGCATTCAGCGGCGCCACGTTGGAAGCCTTGGCGAGGGCGGGGCGTTTGCGGTTAGAAGCGGTGGGTGTCGTAGCTGGCAAGCGCAGGGGCAGGAAGTGGAAAAACACCCAGCAGGAGGCTGGACAGTCCGTGTGCCGCGCTCAGGCAAACCTGCCAGTTCGATGGTGACAGCGGTTGGGAAGCTGAGCTGCTGTAGAGGGCCGCCCAGGGGGCTGATGTATGGGGTCAGGGAACCGTCTGCCAGTTGTCTTCGCCCAGCTCACACCTGGAGTGACTAATTAAATGCGGAAATAAGACCAAACCCCAGGTGGGACCGACCAGGGGCCTGAAGATAGAGGGGATTTGTTAAAATTGAGAAGGGCAGCGCTGTGAAGCCTGGATACTTGGACAGAGTCCCTGGAGGGTTGCCTCTGTGCCCACTCTCTCTGCTGTCTTTCTGTTGCGATGGATGGTGATTCTGTCCAAAGCTGACCCTTTGCTCTTGTGCCCTGGATCACATACCTCTTGCCTTCTCAAGCACTTTGCGATTACAGTTGACCTCTCCTGAGCCAGCTATCTCATCTTGCTGAATTAGCATTCAAACATGCCTAATGCTTTTGGAAAAGGACACCCCACTGCCTTGCTTGGCTATACCTTTGACAATACAGCTGCCCAAAGCGGTTGAATACCTCACCTCCTCTCCTCAGCCAAGTCCAAGCCATCTGGTTATCATCCAGGTTGACACACAGAGGCTAGCCCCAGCCATGGAAAGTTCTTTTGTTAAGGTTGCTCATGACCTCCATGCTGTTCAGTCCAGTGGTCAAGATTCTATTTCCTTCCTACTGGACCTCAGCAGCACTTGACCTACCTGACAGTCCCCCTCCTCCTTAGTTTCAGGGGTGCCACATAACTGTCTTAACACCCAGTGTTGAAGCTACCTTGGCTGCTGACTCTGTCAGGTTGGTTGGCTCCTGTTCTAGATTTCTGAACCTTTGAGTAACCCAAGACTAAACATCAGCCCTCTTCTCTATCTAGATTTTGCTTCAGTAGTTACATGTAGGCCTGTGGGCATGATTATCATCCAAACACTTATGGATGCCAAATCTGCAAACCCATTTCTCTATCCCTGCCTCTCCCCTAAGCTTCAGACTCACATCACACCCCAACCTCCTTGACCTCTGTACCTGGATGTCTAACACAGCGTTGCCAACTCTGCATCACAGTGCCCTGGAAATGTACACATCATACATTGATCTTGGACTTCCCCCCCTCACATTTAAGTGTCATTAATGCGAGGATAGCTGGTGGCTAGGTGGCAGTAATGATATAGTCATCATTGTTGTACACTCATCAAAACTCATTGACACGTATCAGGAACTTAGAAGAAAATCCGGAAGTCTATAGTAGTATACTTTTTAAAGAGGTACTGCATGATCAGCAGACTTGGAGGAGCAGAGCGAGAAAATTTACAGACACCAACTTGGATTCTGAACACAAGCTTTAAGAATACCTAACCAATTAATTTTGTGAATATTTTTTCATCTATGTGCAATAGTGCTGTATGGTCAACAAGGCCTTAAAAGAACTTTTTCTAAAAAGTATAAAATAAAAACTGTATGTTAGAAAACCTTGTGTTAATTTGGCTGCAGTTTTCCCCCAGTGGTACCTAAAATTTCATGTTACAAGTGATGGCATCTTCTATTTAATGACATGGCATTGTAAGAGAACCCTGGGATAAAAGGAGTTTTATGAGGAAGAAGCCCAACTATTATTGAAGGGCTCTAGTGGCCCCAGACACCGCTGGGCTTCCCTGAGGCCTGAGAGGACTGTATCCTTGCCTGAGACCTGTTCTGGGAGTGCAGTGATGGGGACACTTATGCAACAGCAATGTCTGGTTTTACAAGTTCAAAGCAAAACTCCTGATTCACCCACCAATCCCCAAATACTTTCCCATCTAGAATAGATTCCAAACTTCTCATTACAGTGTGTAGCAACTGTCTAATTAATATTCCCACTGAAGAAAATACTGTAGTTTTTTTAAGGAATGCAATTTGAACTCCCCCGCCCCCCCCATATTCCCCAGCTAGGGATGGCTAAGTGACACAGTTCTGGTTATTGAAATGCAAGTGGAAGTTTGTTAGGGGATATCTGGGGAAATTTTGCATTCTGGATATGAATATTGTCTTTTCTCCTGTTTATTATTCATAATTTATACAAGCTTTAATTCAGGGAGAAGGCAGAGCAATCATATTGCAACCACGAGGCAACCCTTTAAAGGCATGACAACTTTATGCTAAAGGTGGCAGAGCAGAAAGATCAGAGGCAGGTGGGACTTTGAGGTTCTCTGGAGGCTCTGCGGAGCAGTGGTCCTCTCTTTGAGGCTGTTCTGTTGTGTGGAAAACAAACCCCTATTAGATTAAGTCCCTGTGGATGGTGTCTTTACATGTGGCCAAATGCAATCCCTATCACCAGTGGCCCACCAGGTCCTCCGTGGTTGGGGCTTACCTGCCCCTAGGAGCTCCTCTCTTATGGCTCATCTGGCCACAATGGCCTTTCTGATGTCCCCTTGAGGGTGACAAGCTGATTCTTTTCTTTGGGCCGTAGCATTGTCCATTCCTTCCATCTGGAACTGTCTCCCTAGATTCTTGCATGGTTAACTCTTCATTCTGAAATCAGTTTTTGAAAGGGCCTACCCTGACCACCGAACCTGAAGGAGTGAGCTCAGGCACTAGACTGGTCACAGTACTTAATCTTCATCTGAAACTCCTTATCTGCCATCCTGGTGTTACTTTCTTCTCCGACTGGCAGTGGTTGAATGCTACCCTTGCTGGGGAGAGACCTTGTCCATCTTGCCCACTGCATTCCTGTCAACCAAAACCAGAGTGGGAACAGAAGTATTCAGTAATTCTGGAACACAGATACCTTTATATTCTCACAACTATTACCTAATGGAAGAACAGCAAGGACAGAGAATGAAAAATATAGTATATAATATGTAAGTAACATTAATACATATGGTCACTAATTCCAACATTCACGCTCACCCATGAGCATGTTTGGGTGTGGGTGTGTCCAGCCCACCAGTCTTAGATGCTCAGGGTAAATGTCAGGTGCCACCCATTGGAAGCCTTTCTATGCAGATGTGCACACTCAATAGACATTATTGGAATTTCTGAGTGAATAATCTTATTTGAGGCTCACTATAACTCTGAAAGTAAGGTGGGTTCAATTATTTTACCAAGAAAAACAAAAGCAAACAAAAGGGAGAAGAAATGCTTGTTGGACTTACGAGGGACACAGCTCTGCTGAGAGCACCCTGGGACCAGAAGGTGGATTTCCAAGCCCCAATCCCATTTTCCTTGCGGTTGGCCATCTTCTAAGCTGAGTTTTGGGAGCCATTTCTCCTTCTCTGTGTATGCTGTTTTCTAATCCAAAGTGGTGCTGAAAAACGTGGTGCTGAATCTAAGATATCACTTAATGTGAATGCTGCAAGCACTGGGGAAAGTATTCAAAGAAGAAACAGAAAATGCAGATTGTCTTTTCCATGTAGGAATTTCATAAATTTGGCCACATCGTTGAAACGTTCTAAGCCTCAGTTTCCGTATCTAACCTCCTTCAGGTTGGTGTGAGAATTCAGGACTAAGTACTTAATACAACCTCACATAGTTCTGCAAAATCCCATTCACTCCCCACGAGATCCTGAGGCATGAGAACTTCTTTGCCCTCACTGATGGAGAAACCGAGCCTGTGAAAGGGCAAGCACAGGCTGTGGTAGCCAGTGTGGGGAGACCGGAGAGAACTAGCTCTCTCCACTGTCGTGGTTGCACATTGGGAAGTGCTTTGTAAACATAACATGCTATAGAATGTACTGTTGTTACTGCAATGGGAGTTTCCATCAACATTCATGAAACACACACATTGGTCCATGGTTTATTAAAATAACCCTCCTATCAACCAGCGTGATAAACATTGCTTTCTTATTCCAGGTTGGCACTTACATTCTGTTCTCTTGTTCTGTTGTCTGATGGATGAGAATTTTTAGATTCCTGTTAACTACGCAGAATCTCTCCCAGTGTTGATATTGCTCAGAGAGGAAGGGCAGCAGTTATTCTTGACTTTGCTTTGAAACACCCAGGATATTTGTTATTTTGTCATGGATGTTTTAAATAACATCACAGTAAACATAACTTATTTAATAGCCACATGTACACATACAATCTTTGAACAGGATATGCACATCCCAAAGTCAAATAAAAATGATAGACTATCACATGTCTTGCACACATACATAAGGAATTCTTCCAGTTTCACTGGCCTTCAACTTGTCAGTCAGTCACAGGGTAATTGAGAAGCACTTTGAGGCATTTTTAAAAAGCAATTCGACACCTCACCAAGGACACAGAGGTCAGTCTTAAAAGGGGTGGTTATCTTTAGCTAAGGGTGTTTGCAGAAAAACATAACTGGCTTGAACTGTGGCAAAATACCCCTGTTGCCTGTATTTGGAAGTCAGAAACTGCCAAAAAGATGAGAGTACTACGATTATGACTACTGATTTCTGACAGAATTGTGAATACTATGTAAGTTATGAAAATGTGTTTTAGCAGAGAAATCGGGGTGGGTAGGGATCATTTTAGTGGGGCTCTTCGGCGTAGCCGTCCTCGGACCTCGTGCAGGCTGCTTCCACATTCTGACTGGAGCTACGCGGTGGAGGCAGTCACGCCGACTGTACGCAGAGATTCAAGTCGTTATTCAATATTATGTCCTAGCATTTATTTCCTCATATAAAATTCTTACAGGAGTCTATGAATTGCTATAAGCATAAAACATAAACATGACAAAAACATCAAGAATAAAGTGGCTTTCAGCAACATAAAATCATCTCAAGGGAGCTGGAATCTAAAATTGAGAAACAACAGATTTTTGTTAGCTTTTTTTTAAAAAAGAATTTATTCAGGAGTCAGTGGTGCTAGGACATTATTTTTACCTCTCCCTTAAAAATTTTTCAGAAGGCACTTTAGGAATGGTGAAAATTAGCCGGTTTTACAGGGAGGGGTGTATGGACTTGAGCCTTGAAGGTTGAGCAGGACGCCTTTCTGGTTGACAGGAGGCAGGAGGAAGGTGCTCTCTTTACAGAGGAATAGCAGGATGTAGAGTGCAGAGTGGGACACAGTGGTCCCTGTGCCCAAAGCAGTGACTCGTGGAGTCTGACTTGAGGACAGGGTGAGTGTGGAAGGTCACGGGGGAACAGGACGTCCTGACTGAAGTAAGGTCCACCCAAAGAGAGACAGCTGGATCCGCATCTGGGCGTCTGCATTCATTTTCTTGCAGTTTTGAGGTATGTAGTCTCTGGAAAACTTGCATGTACACCTGTAAAAGAATGAGAGTGGGGAAAAAAGCAGATGATATTTTAGTATCATTAAAAGAAAGTATTGATCTCACAGACTCCGTCAATGGGTCTAGGGAACCTCCATGGGTCCCTGGAGTGCACTTAGACAATTGCTCCTCTAGATCATTCCTTATACACTTACTAACTTGGTGGTAAGAATTACAAAGTCCATGTAGGACTGTCGTGCCAGCTGGCGTGGCCCCAGCAGTGGCCCAGGCCACAGGAGGACTCTCGGGGGCTGCCTTTGCTAGGCTGACTCACCGGCGGGGCTTCCCCACTCCCCACAGCTGTTTCAGATCCACAAACGCCTCCTGCTATGCTGTTTGCTTTCTAAAAAGTAGCCAGATTAATCTTAGAGTTTTGATGTTATGGCACCATTTTTCCAAGGGGCTGTTTTCATAGGCTTTAAAAAAACTGAAATACAATTGACATATAACATTGTGTAAGCTTAAGGTGCACACTGTGTTGATCTCATACATTTATATATTGCAGTAGGACTGCCACCTTAGTCTTTGCTAACACCTCTATCACATCACTGAAGTATCGTGTTTTTGACTTGTGTGTGTGTGTGTGTTGGGAACAATTACATTGGAAGCCTAGCACCTCTGAAGTTCACAGCACAGTGCTGTCGACTGTAACCACTGTGGTCTCCAGAACTTGTTAACTACTACTGCCAGTTTGTGCCGTTAAACAGCATCTCCCCAAACATCCCATTCCCCAGCCCGGGCAACCACCATTCTACTGTTTCAAGAGTCCTCAGCTTATTTTTTAAAAAAGGATTCCACACGTGAATAATGGCATACGGTGCTTGTCTTTCTCTAACTCACCTTACTTAACACAATGCCCTCACAGTCTGTCTCACTCAAAATTTCTTCAGAATAGAGTAAAATACTTAGGAATGAATTTAACCAAGGAGTAACAGTTTTCCTGATGAAAACTACAGGAAAGGAAATTGCAGAAGGCACAAACACATGGAAAGGTATGTCCCGTTCATAGATCAGAAGAATTAATGTTGTTAAAATGTCCACACTATCCAAAGCCATCTATAGATTCAATGAAATGCCTATCAGAGGTCTAATGGCATTTTTCACAGAAACAGAAACAAACAATTCAGAGACTTTAAGCAAGGAACAGCAAAATATCTTAAACAGGAGGCTGCTGGTTATTTGTTTTTTCCCTCTGAAGCTTCATGTTATATCTTTGTTCCATAGGCCATATGCATGACTTGATCACTTTCAAGTAAGAAACACTTTTTATGAATACATTTAAAAAATACAAAGACAATACATTTTGGAAAACCCAAGTAACAATGTCCATAGGGGGAAGCAAGCCACTGCTCCTCAGTGATCCTGCCAGCATTAGAATCTGCACTTGAACTTCCTTTGTAGGCAGCCTCCAATCTTTAAAAAAAAAAAAAAAGGATTCTTTTTAACGACCCCCTTTTTTGTAGACTGTCCCTCAGTTTATGTTTGTCTGATGTTTCTCTCATTGTTCAGGGGGGTGCTTCTGGGTTTACGGGAGGGAGGCCACAGAAGTGAGTGTCATTTTCATCACACGATGTCAACGGGACACACTGTCAAGACGACCTCTCATTAGTGACGTTGACTATGTAGACTCCATTGCTGATGGACAGGATTTTAGTATGGTTATTTTATAGATTTAAGTTAATTTATTGCTGTGTCCAGCTTTTTATTAGGAATCATTGTGTACATGGGCTAAATTCTTTGTATCATAACCTTGGAGTTGCCTAATAATGGATGAGTCTGTATTAATAAGCATGTATTACTGGAGGATACCTTCGGGCAGTTCCCAACTCAGTTTTACTCTCTCTCTCACTCTTCTGGGGTTATAGATGGCAAATACTTTCCCTAACAAATTTAAAGCATATTTTCCTGCTGAAATTACCTGGGTTTCTTTTTAGACCATCTCTCTCCTCAGTCAAGTGATTTCACGTAATTGATTAATTATTTCATTCATACCGAAGTATCTGCATGATGGTTGCAGGCCAGAGAAGGTCATGAATAATGACTTTGGTCGGCACCCTAGTTTCCACTGCATTTGTGGGAAAGCCCTTTCTATTCTCACTCAAGTTTTAGAAAAGGGTCAAGCTGGGAAACACGATTGCTGTTAATCCAGATAAGAAGAAATCCCAGGTGCATCCTTCAGGTTTGAAGGAGGCCTCTGGGGCACCATTCAGAAGCTTTTCACGGACATAAATTAATAAACTACCTTTGGCCATGGAAAGATAAAAGAAAATATACAAGCTTCATCAGCTCGCTGGAGACTCACAACGTGACTATTCATCTCCTTAGCAAAGAGCCATGGGGCACCTGGGTAAAGGGAAGTTATACTCAAACAATGCCTTGCAGGGTTCCTGATGTGACACTGTTCCCACAAATGTGGGAGAGCAACGTGCTGGGCCAGGCGAGGGGTGGGTTTGGCTTACTTACTGCTCCCTGTCACTTAAGGGTATTGTTCTTCCCTCCCCTCCCCTCTCCACCCCTCCCCTCCTCTCTTCTCTCTTTCCTTTTCAGAAAGAGAAAAGAACTCTGAGTGTTTACTGGAATATGTGTGGAATACGTTCGAAATACTGGAGGAGCTCACAGAATTCAGGGAGGGTCCTGCAGCCTCAGGAAGGAGGAAAGCACCAATAACTGACCTCCTCTAGCTCGCTGTCAGAGGGTGACTACCTGCGACAGTTTATTTTAATGTGTTGACTCGGCTAGGCCACCGTGCCCTGATATTCAGTCAAACATTATTCTGGGTATTTCTGTGAAGGTATCTTTTGCATGAGATGAACATCTAACTCAGTAGACTTTGAGTAAAGTGGGTTACTCTCCAAGATGGGCCTTATCCAAACCATCAAAGACCTCAGTAGAAAAAGACTGACCTCCCAGAGGAAGAGGGAGTTCTGACAGCAGAGCTCCCTCCAACTCAAACTGATAGTCTCCCTTGGGTCCAGCTTGTCGGCCTACCCTGCAGATTTTGGACTTCCCAGTTTGCATAAATGCAAGAGCCAATTCCTTAAAGTGAAACTGTCTGTCTGTATATCTACCTGTCTATCTATCTATCTATCTATCTATCTATCTATCTATCTATCTATCTATCATCTATCTACCATCCATCCATCCCATTTACCTATCTATCTATAATTGGTTCTGTTTCTGGAGAACCTTACTATCCTCGGGTACAATTTAAAAATTTTATTTATTTGTTTGTTTGAGAGAGAGAGAGAGATTTGTCGTTTCACTTATTTATGCATTCATTGGTTGATTTTTTAATGTGCCCTGACTGGGGATCAAACCCACAACCTTGGCATATAGGGATGATGCTATAACCAACTGAGCTCCCTGGCCAGGGATACAATTGTGTTCACTCACTTGGATCTCCATTGGAGATCTGACTCAAAAGCATGCACTATCCTTGGGCCCCATTCTTTAATTCAGGTGTTATCTCTAACTGATCTTTCTGAGTGCTGATAGGCTGAAATGGATGAGCATTTACGACCAAGTGAGCTAAATGAGGAGCCCTGTTAGTTGAGCAATCAGTGTGAGAATATCTCAAGCCACATTAAGTTTGACCATTTCTGTTATTTATCATAGAACATTCCTGATCTATTCTGTCAGCTTTTCCCAGAATTTAATGTCAAGAGGCGAGGACACTCCTGTTGTCTGTTGTTTCCTCACTGGGAATGCAATCCTTTATTAACTCCATTCCCTGTGTAACAACACCACGTTGTAGAATACAGTTGAGAGAATTGCATCAGGTGCTAAACCTACCCCTTGTAAGAAATAGTGTTAGTGCCTAAGTAGTGCTGACTGTTAATGACTTAAGGTACAAAATGGCCTCACTGGCCTTGTCCTTGTATTAATTAACTCATCACTATAGATTATATATCTTATGTAATTCTCTTGCTGGTCAGAAGCTTCTTGGACCTTGTGGGTCTAGGGTCTAATTTTTCTTCTTGCACACTTGCAAACTGCACATAAATAAGAAGCAATGCCTCTACTGGACTCACAACACAGCAGGAAGTCTTGTTCTCCCCTCCCTTCTCCCTCTAGCCACTTTCCTTTCTCATACTACAGTCTGCTCTGTCCCATCAGACCCAATATTCCCTGCAGGTCTTCTCCACAAAATGCTCTAAGCTCTCTGCTTTTAACCAGGCTCCCAGCTGTTCATCCCCTGCTTCCCAACTTTCACTGAGCTGGCTATAGGACTGAGTGGTCCTTGAGATTCTAGGTAGCAAGCTGGTGATGCTGCTGTAGCTGAGAGATGGAAAGGACCCCTGTCCTCACCATCTACTCATGCGAGGTGGTCCTGGTGGACTTAGGCTGGCCCTGAGCCTTCCTCCTAGATTCTCTGTCTTGTTCTTATCATCCAGGGTTGTAGTGGAAGGGAGAGGAAGACACCGTTGGCTGCCAGGCTATGGGGGTAAATCTAGAAATCTCAAGACGAGAAAGAGATTTATTAATTTTTATAGACTACTTCACCGAACAAAGACTTTTCAAGGTTATACCCTATGCCAGGCACTTTCCTAGAAATTGATAACGTCTTAGCTTTCTTAGAGCTTACCTTCCGGTCTATTGGAGGCCAAAATTGTGCATGGCAGCAAGTGACAAAGATAGGCTTCTGATACTCTCCCTCTGAAAGAAACAAAGTCTGGCTAACTCCCCAGTTTCTGGAGCTTTGCAGTGTTAATATGTGTGTTGTTTCTACACAAATACTACACAGATTTCTTTGGGACACATTTTGAAAGATACAATTCAGGTGTCATAGCATTTTTGGTTTCCTGTTCTTGTGCAAGCAAGATCTTTCAGGAGGAGACTTGGTGCGTGGTAGGATTGTCTGGCATATACCTAATCTCCTCAGGTACTGCTCATGCCCTATGAGCTAGGGCAAGGCAGGTGGTGAGAGTCCACCATCCTCTGGAGAAGGGCTGGGCCAGGTGTGCACCATTTAAGTCCAGCCCACCACCTGCTGTGTAATAAAGTTTGATTGAAACACAGCTACATGCATTCACCTACCTATCATCTCTGCTGCTTCCATGCTATAGTGGCAAAGCTGAATAGCTGCAATAGGTATGGTATAGACTGCTGAGCCTAAATATTGATTATTGGATCCTTTACCAAAAGTTTCAGACTCCTTCGCCAGAGCAATGGTTCTCAAAGTGTGGTCTTTGGACCAGTGACATCTGCATCACCAGCAACCTTGTAAAGAAATGCAAGTTCTTACCCTACCCTACATCTGCTCAAGCAGAACTCTGGGGTGGGGCCCAGCAAGCTGAGATGCAGGTTCACACCAAAGTTCAAGAACAATCGGACATACTTTTCCCCTCTAATGTTTAGGGAACTATAGCCCACCAATAAGTCAAAACCCCACAACAGTTTTTGAATTCTTGACAGCTCCTCATTAGAAAATGATTGTTGCATGTTGAGATGCATTGGCTGAGGCCTTTTAGGAGAAGCTGTACGTAATGGAATTAATGACGAAGAATTGTGTTCACTGCACAAAAGATCATTAGCTGATTTTATAACACTTGTGAAGGCTAATATTTAGTTTCTTAATTTATGAACACCACATCTATGCCCCTTTTTAAAGTTAAATCTCTTTAAATTAGTCTTTGATCACAGCTGAGTGGAAGATGTTGACAGATTACATGTGTTCGTGTGCTGTGACTACAAATAACTCCTGTGTGGTCCCGGGAAGCCAGGAGGGAGTCTGAGGACAGATTCTCATGCGAGTTGGGCAAGTCTTGCGGAAGCCACGGAAGCGGCTGTGCCTCCTTCCCTGGGGTCGGTGGTGACGCTGCCTCTGGGGCTGCCAACTCTTGCCTACTATTGCCCAACCTCTGAAGAGTAAGAAAATCTGCATTTAGAGAGCAGTGGATTTAAATGTTCAGATTTCTGAAATGCTGTGTAAATGATACGAAAGGTAAGAGCACTTGGGATAATATAGTTCCCTGCTTCTGTGGGTGAATTACGAGTAAAAAGAGTCCATCAAATTTCTTTTTATACTTTTTTGCCTCATTGAGATGTAATTGATGAACAATGCTGTGTAAGTTTAATGTGTACAGCATAATGATTTGACTTACATATATTGTGAAGCGATTACTCTAATATGTTTAGTTAAAATCCATAATCTCATAGAGATACCCCAAAAAAGGATAAAAGAAAAACTTTTCTTCCCTTGCAACAGGAACTCTTAGCATCTCCTAACAATGCTGGAAAACACACCACAGACCAACGTTGACTCCAGTCCCCATGCGGCACGTTTCGTCAGACTTCTCCGAACTTGGGACTTGCCTGACTCTTTGTTTCCGGGCACAGGGACCTGAAAAACCTGCATGACCAAGCCTTTCCCTCGATCATCACTGCAAATTTAATCATTATTATTTGAGCTTTTTTTGTCATTCACATGACCTGTGTCCCCAAGACAAATGGGGCTTTCATGGCCAGCCCAGCTCTTTTGTTGTGTCATTAACTGAAAGGAATGAATGGCGCCACTGCTGGGGGGGACTGGGCAAGGATTCATCATGGGATGGCAAAGGAAAGATTGCTGGCAATTTCAGGTCCTGCTGCCCTCATCCCATTGATTCAGTCATCACACAACTTATTATGTGATCACAGGCAACAGGAGAACTCACAGGTCGTGCACTCTCTGCTTGGATGGTGACTGTCAATGTGGACTCCATGTCATTCTCAGTTGTTGACATTTTGTCACATCTGCTTCAAATTTGTGTTTCTAAAAGTGATAAAGCTATATAGAATTGTACCCGTTAAGCCTATAAAATTTTATTAACTGGTATAACCCCAATAAATTCAATTAAAATACTATGAAAATAAAGTAACATAAAAAGTGATAAAACAATTATGTTGAAGCACCCTTTGCCCACCCATCATCAATCCCATTCCCCCTCTTCCCACCCTAACGTCAACATTCTTGTGAATTTGGTATTTGTGTTTTAATACTATTTACACACATTTATGTCTCTATAAGTGATATGGCATTGCATTGTGCACTCTAAAATTTTACAGAAATAGTTTCAGGCTATACATATATAAATAATGTATTATTGCACAATATGTATATATGTTTATAATATATACTATTTTGCAACTTGCTTTTTCACCCAAATGTTGACGACACATAGATTCACTTTGCTTCCTGAGGCTGCCATGTAGGATCTGATTTTGGGACTATACCACATTTTACTTACCCATTTACTTATCGAGGGACCTCCACACATTATCCAATTTCACACCAAGACAACGGTGAAATGAACATCTTCATGCATTCTCTCTGTGCACATGCTGGAGAATTTCTCAAAGGAAATAGTGGAAGCAAAATTACTGGGTAGTATGATCAATACACCTTTTATAGTGTGAAACAGTGCCAGAATGCCCCCCAGGTGGCTGTGCGACCTCACACGTCAACCAGCAGTGCCTGAGGTGCCTGTCGCCCACGTGTCCTGTGCCGGAAGAGAGCATGTCTGTCGCCCACGTGTCCTGTGCCGGAAGAGAGCATGTCTGTCGCCCACGTGTCCTGTGCCGGAAGAGAGCATGTCTGTCGCCCACGTGTCCTGTGCCGGAAGAGAGCATGTCTGTCGCCCACGTGTC
>PVIA01003727.1:0-79760 GCA_004024845.1 Tonatia bakeri
GTGGAGAATATGGGCAGGAGAGTGTGTGCAGGGTGGAGGGGAGTGAAGGGGGAAAATGGGACAACTGTAATAACATAATCAATAAACTGTATTTTTAAAAAAGAAAAAATCAATAAATAAGTGTTGGTGAGAATATGGAGAAAAGAATACTCTGTGCACTCTTGGTGAGACTGTAAATTGGTGAAGACACTATGGAAAACCATATGGATGTTCCTCAAAAAATTAAAAATAGAGTTACAATATGATTCCAACCTGAGTTTTGATTTATTTTTTAGGATACTAGCAAATTCAGAGGCACAGCTACAGTGAATCAACTAACGTTTTATGGTTATGTTGGGTATACTTCAAGTTTGTGCTAGTCTTATGTACCGGTTTCCTACATTCATCTTACCTTTACCCTCTCCAAGTCCCAATACATATTTTTAATTATTATTATTCATTAGAAGCAGAAAATAACAGATGTTGTGGATTACTGGGAATATTAACAGCTTTTGTAATTTCTATTTATTGACCAAGGCCTTATGATCCATAACAAAAATACAATAAAAAGATAATTATTCTATGTGGCACTTGTCAGACCATGGCCTGTGTTTTACCCTAGACACTCCATTTTGATAAAGACATTCACATATTGAGAAGCCTATAAGGAAAAACATACAGTGTGGTGAGAATTCTTAAAATTGTAGTGACAATTGAAGCAATGAGAGAGGGTTAACTTGAAATGGAGAAGACCAAAATCACCACTATCAAAATATTCTTGATACAGTATCATGTAGATATAGGATCAGGTAGTTATAAATTCATAGGAATATTACAGGCTGGATCTCTAAGAATACCAGTTAGGGCCACACTATAGAATCACTGGGTTAACATAAATGTTCAAGAATTAGATCTTTCTGATATTTGCAGAACCTTATGAATATACAAAAGGCCACTGACTTAATTGTCCACATAAAAATGGGCAAAATTTTAGGGTTTGTAAGTTATGTAATTTTTCAAAAAGCAACCATTATATTTACTAATATGGATAGTATAATCAGAAAGAATAACAAACGAGAAGTCGGGAAACAGAGACAATAAAAACAATGGTCTCAAAGAGGAGAAAATAAGGTATCCAAACATTAACAATACTAAACTAGCAGTGATATACTTATGCCTACATTTAAGTGAGCTAGCATAAACTCACTTTATACATACCCAACCAACCCTTGATCATTACTAGAAAGAGATGATATCCAGAGTGGTCTTCTCTAACTCTGATGTTATTTCCCACAAATTCAAAAACCACAGGAACCTATGTTCCAAAATCTTAACATTGTTACAGGATTCTCAAAAGAAAAAAAAAATCATACTCTTCAGTGTTTTACAGGTTAAAGCGAATACTTAAAAAAAAAGAGTAAAAATAAAGTAAAAATTCTAGTCCCATAATCTTAAAAAACACAGCTACTTTATTTCCAGTGGAACACACATAAAACTTTCTTTAATAGTTTATTTTTATTGTATTTTATTTCCATTACCATTTATCCCCCTTATACCCTCTTCCACCTCCACACACCCCCGTCATCACACTGTCATCTATGCCATGAGTTTTCTTTTTTGCTCAATCCCTCCACCCCTCGAAACTCACCCAGAGCTGTCAGCCTTTTCTCTAAGTCTGTCTCTACGGAAACTTTTAATGTGATTGAAAACATATCATACCATATGTGGGGTTGATGCTGACATGCCTCCCCTACCACCCTTGAGGTGAGCTGAGCAGGGGGTCCCTGGCTAGAAGGACTGTGTATTTTTCTTGGGAGTGGATTAAACAACCTGGTTACCTCCTTTTGGGAGCAGTTTCTTGTCCTGTGACTGCTTCTGACCTTTTCTTTCTACACATACACACTAAGGTAATGCAGTTTACAGTCACATGTGGGACATGTGCCTCCTTTTACTGGGACCCTTTATAATGAGCTTCAGGAGGTGTGGTTCTTCTTGCACTGACCCACCGCCATTGGTGCATGCCCCTGTAATGCGAGTAACAAATGGCATGTCTGTATCTGCTAGTCCTCTGGGTGTTTGTTTGTTTGTTTGTTTAATATCACAAACACTTAAGTAGCTCCCCGTCTTAGAGCTCCTGCATTATACCATATATGACATGCATTCCAAAATAAAGTTCAAATACAAAAACAGGCCCTGGCTGGTACAGCTCAGTGGATTGAGGACAGACTGGGAACCAAAGGGACACCAGTTCGATTCCCAGTCAGGGCACCTGCCTGGGTGGCAGTCCAGGTTCCCAGTGAGGGGGGTGTGCAAGAGGCAACCACACACTGATGTTTCTCTCCCTCTCTTTCTCCTTCCTTTCCCCTTTCTGTAAAAATAAATAAATAAAATCTTTAAAAAATTAAAGTAAAATTAAAATAGAAATATGAGGTTGATCCAATAATAGCAGTATTATAAATTTATGATGAAGGCTGTTTCATATTAAAAAACAATTGGAAATCACATGAAAGTAAATAGTAATTTAATATTTTATATTAGTTTTGGGGTTTTTCTTTTAGAAAAAGTAAGAGTCTGGCATTAAAAGCATACAAAATTCAATAGCATTCTTATATACCACCAATAAAATACTGAAATTTAAAATTAAAAGCACAACATCTTTTACATTAGCACCAAAATATTAAATAAGTTCTTAGGTGTAAATGTAACAAAATAAGTACAAGATCCATTTGAGGAACACTACAGAACTCTGGTTAAAGAAATAAAAAAACTAAATAAATGGAAAGATGTTTCATGTTCATGGATAGGAAGACTGAATATTGTCAAGTTGTCAGTTCTTATCAACATAACTTGATGTGTTGATTCACTGCAACAATCTCAATTAAAATGCCAGTAAGTTATTTTGTAGGTATTGACAAACTGATTCTACGTTTATACGAAGAGGATAAAGACACAGAATAATCAACTCGATATTGAAAGAGAAGGACAAAGTCAAAGGACTGACACTACCCAACATCAAGACTTACCATAAAACTACAGTGATCAAGACAGTGTGGTATTAGTAAAAAAACAGACAAATAGATCAACAGAACAGAACAGACAGCACAAAAACTGACCCACACAAGTACAGTGAACTAATTTTTCACAAAGGCGAAACAATGGAACAAAGACAACCTTGTTATCAAATGGCCCTGGAACACTAGACATCCCAATGCAAAACAAAATCTGGACACTGACATTATAACTTCCACAAAAAGTATCTCAAAATGAATGGTCAATCTAAAATGTAAAACTGTAAGACTTCTAGAAGATAACATAGGTGAAAATCTAGGTAGCACTGAGTTGGGCAAAAAGGTTTTAATATGACACTAAGAGCATGATTCATGACAGAAATAACTAATACACTGGACTTTATTTAAAATTAAGAACTTCTGTGAAAAGCAGGCAAGTCACAGACTAAGAAAAAATATTTGCTAATCACATTTCTGATAAAAAACTGATATCAAAATAGACAAAGAACTCTGAAAACTCAACAATAAGAAAATGCAATTAAAAATGTGCATAAGATCTGAACACCAAAGAAAAGATACAGATGGCAAACAATCACATGAAAAGATGCTCAACATCATATTCCATTAGGGAACTACAAATGAAAACAACAATGAGATACCACTACACACCTGTTGGAATGGCTAAAATCCAAACAACTGACAACACCAAATGCTAGTGAGGATGTAGAGCAACAAGAGCTCTCATTCATTGCTAATGGGAATGCAAAATGTTACAGTCACTTTGGAATACAGCTTGACAATTTGATAGAAAGCTAAATATAGTGTTATCACATGATCCAGCAATGGTGCTCCTTTGCATTGACCCAAATTAGTTGACACATATATTCACAGAAAAACCTCCACATAAATGTTTATAGCATATTTATTCATAACTGCAGAACACTGGAAGCAACCAAGGTGTCTGTCCTTCAACAGGTGAATGAATAAACAAACTGGTACATCCATACGATGAAATATTATTAGCACTAAAAAGAAATCAGCTATCAAGTCGCAAAAAAATATGAAGGAATCTTAAATGCATATTACCAAATGAAAGAAGCCAGTCTGAAAAGACTACATACTATATGATTCCACTATATGGCATCATGGAAAAGGTCAAGCTATAAAAATAGTAAAAAGTTTGCCAGGAGTTTAAAGGCAGGGGAGAGAATAGGAGTGTAGGGAGAGATATAAAGAGGTACAGCAAAGAAAATTTTTAAGTCAGTGAAACTGTTCTGTTGATAACATAATGGTACACATGTGACATTCTGTGTTTATCAAAACCCACAGTACTAACAACACAGAACAAACCCTAATGTACACTATGCACCTTCATTAATAATAAAGTATCAATACTGGTTCATTAACTGTAACAAATACACCATGCTAATGCATGAGGTTAGTTAAGAATCAGGAAAATTGGGGTAGAGTGGGACTGGGTATCTGGGAACTCTGTACATTCATCTCAGTTTTATATGGTGTTTTCTTTGTGAACCTAAAACTGCTTTAAAAAGTGAAGTCTATTAATTAAAAATTAAACTTTTTATATGCTACAAGATAAATGAACTTGAAAACCATATTAAACAAATGAAGTAAGATGCAAAATCATAATGTATAATGCCATTTATATAAAATTATAGGACAAGTTAAACCAAACTACAATCTCAGAGTGAAGATCAGATGTTACCTGGAGTTGGTTTTAGAAGGAATTGACAGCAGAGGAATAGTGGAGATCTTTTAAGGAGTGATAAAATTATTTAATTTACAAGTTGATTAAATTTAAAAGGCTATATATCTTTATAAATGTTTATCAAACTCTATATTTGAACTGGATCAATTTAATTTTATAAAAAGTATACTTAAAGTTGAATTTATTTTTTTTACTGAATTTTTGTTAAACCTACCTATCTCTAAAATTAAGAACAGGAAACATAAACGTATTAAATTTAACTGGTATATTTCAATTTCTCATTATGGACAATCAAGATGGAAGGAAGACTATGAGAAGAGAATGGAAGAGATAGGGAAGGTGAGAAAAGGAGACAGAGAAAAAGGAAGAAGATATCACAAGAGAAAAACACAGAGAAGATCACTAGGGCACACACAAAGGGACAAAAGACAAAGACTGTGAGATTAAACTGAATTAAATCTATGTAAGCCCTACAATGTTGGTAAAGTTGAAAACTGAACAGTTTTTACTGTGAAAGCTTTGATTAAAAAGTAAAACGTTCATTTTTTAGAAGACATAAACCCTGCTCTACACTTTAACAACTTACCTCCTCTTTCCTAGAATGTCCTTTCTTTCTATCTCTACCTGTCAAGGTTTCAATCTATGCCCTTCTAGATTTGATTTACCAGTCGTGCCCCAGTTAAAATGAATCTCTCCCTCTCCTGTATTTATGTAGTGTTTTGTAACTTCAAAGAACACTTAAATCTATCTTGCTGCAGAGCCACTGAAAGATACTCCTCTCCCTATCTGTCCATGAGTCAGGGTTAGGCTCATTATTTCTTCCTCTTTGCATTTGCCTCAGTGCCTACTACAGTGTTTTGAATAATATATGTGCTCAGTAACCACTGATTTGCTAAATTAAAAGAAACATATCACATATCCAAAAGCTGAAGATCCAAATATCCTATATCACAGTGCAGGTAATATCTTTATTACAATGTTTCTGCCACTCTCAAAGTACTGTAAGTTATACACATCTCCTTTGAAGCTTCCATAAAAGACTGCACAAAGCCCACAAGATAAATGGTTTTATTTTTGTATCTTAAAAATAAATCCCCTTGTTGATCATCTAAAACAGGCCAAAGACTTAGAGTAGCTTGGATGAAGTGGATAGGCCAAAGGGCACTAAATTGGAGTAGGCAGTAAAGTTGGAGGTTAGAAAATGAAGAAAACGGGTTTAGAGAACTGTACAAGACACAATAGGCCAGATTTTGCTATGGCAATAAACTTTCTATTTAGTAAATATGGCTCTAAATTACTCTTGATTATTTCTAAAAATCAAATTAAATTAAAGAGTAGTTGTCAATGAAAATATTCAAAAGGATATGCTGCTTGCTCTGAAGGTATTTCCAATACAGTAAATATTTAGAGCAATGGCCATACTACTTAAATGAAGAGATATTTCCCAAGGTGACTACTTTGCAGAGAACAATACTCATTTGGATGCATTTAAAAAATCCATTATACAGTAGCCAATTGCATTTGTTTAAAAAATATGTTTTAGAATATGGAGCTGATTCTTTTTATATGTTAAATAAGTATAAATCAAATTTCATAAAGAAATTGTACATTTAAAATATTTTACAAACCATAATTAATTTTATTCAAAATATTTTGAATACTGTATCTTAAAAACCAAATACTGCTATTATTCATAAAAAGTTTCAAAATGCAATGAATTACTGAAATCATCATACTAGCATCCAAATTGCATATGTTTTGAACTGTAAGTCTAGCCACTTTCAAAATGCTTCTACTCAGATATTTTTTATGAGAACAGCATTCTCCATGAAAATGAGTAAAATATTTTAACATAATATTTAATTTGACAAAGACATAAACATTTTCACTGTTGGAATACACCTGTTAATGGTGAATTTTTTGAGTATGGAGGAAAGTAGAATGTTTGAATTACAAAAATAGAACTTCTTGACAGAACAACAAAGATAATGTCAATATCCTTTTTACACACCTCAGTTTGCATATATTTATGCAATATGTTTATTGTGTATATGTTATATGTATATGTTTATTTTATAGGAATTCATGTTTGGGCAGTGACTCAAGTGCATTTATTATAAAATTTTTGAACAAATTTTCACAATATAGGATATCACTGTAAAGAATAGCTTTATTACCCATAAACTTTATTTAGTAATATTTTAATTTGTATAAGTACAGTGTTTTTTAAAAACTTTAAATTTTACTTTTCAATTACAGTTTATACTCGATATTATTTTGCATTGGTTTCAAGCATACAGCACAGTGTTCAGAGAATCATACACTTTGCAAAGTGTCTCCTTTATATTTCCAGTACCCACCTACCACCATACATACTTATCAAAGTATTATCGACTATATTTCCTATGCTGCACTTTACATCCCCATGACTATCCTTTAACTAACTACCAATTTGTACTTCTTAATTCCTTTACCTTTTCCACCCAGTGCCTCAGCCTCCCTCCCCTCTGGTGACCACCAGTCCACTCTCTGTGTCTATGACTCTGTTTAAATTTTATTTGTTCATTTATTTTGTTCTTTAAGGTACATTTAAAGAAAAAATGTTCTCTGTGTGTACACATATGTGCCATACATATATAAATGTGTAAAATATATATACTGTCACTATCATTACAGTAAGGTTGTTAAAACATGATAATGATTTTTAATTAGTTAAGGTGCTTTTGTCTTTGATGCTAAACTTCACAGGTCTTTTCAATGAAAAATCAGGGTGATTATACCTAAAATTCAAACATCAAGTTCTATGTACTCATAGAGCTGATGCAAGCAATTATCCAGGAAAAGAACAGTTTAAAAATCACCTTAAAAAATACTCTCAATTAAAAATGGCATTCCAACATAAGGGGAAAATCAAATAACACACAATATAAAAAGCTGACCTTTGTCACAAGGTAAAAATTGTCCATTAATGTAAAGTACAAATATAGCAATAACTAAGGAATGAAAAATCTACAGACCATGACTGCATCTTACCCTTTACTCCATCTAACAGCCTGTCAAATTTTCAGTGAACTAAGAGGTCTAGAACCAATAGGACATCCAACCATACAAAGTTATACTGTAGCAATAAGGTTCTGCCTCATTCTAGTATTCATAGAAGCTTCCATTTAACAGAACGGAAGTCTTACATTTCTAATAAAACTAATGTACTACTTCCAGCCAAGATGGGGGCGTAGGTAGACTCACTGTGCCTCCTCACACAACCAAAAGGACAACAATTTAGAAACAAAAAACAACCAGAACTGACAGAAAACTGAACTGTATGGAAGTCCAACAACCAAGGAGTTAAAAAAGAAACATTCATCCAGACCGGCAGGAGGGGCGGAGACAGACATCTGGATAGAGAGGACTTGAGGCAAGGTGGCAACTGGAGGACCAGACGAGGCAGTGGCTTTCAGACTGGGCGGTCGTACATTCAAGTGCAGATAAACTGGAAGGAACAACTGAGCAGCGAGACAGACCAAGAAACCCAGGGTTCCAATGCAGAAAAATAAAGTCTCAAAGCCTCTGACTGAAAACACCCGTGGGGGTTGAGGCAGCAGGAGAAACTCCCAGCCTCACAGAAGAGTTCGCTGGAGACACCCACCCACCGGGAATTGGCACCAGAAGGGCCCAATTTACTTGTGTGTAACTGTGAAAGTGACTGAAAACCAGCACAGAGCAGAGCAAGCAGCACTGTTCCCTCTAGGACCCCTCCCCCACATATAGCATCACAAAGCAGCTACATGGGTTGCCCCGCCCTGGTGAACCCATAGTAAGGGGTGGAGCCTTACAATGGTAACAGGCACACTGAAGCAAACAAACAAAAAAAATGGCCCAGATGAACGAACAGTTCAAAGCTCCAGAAAAAATACAACTAAGCAACGATGAGATAGCCAACCTGTCAGATGCAGAGTTCAAAAACAGTGGGTATCAAGATGCTTCAGGAACTCACTGGATACTTCAACAGCATAAAAAACAGCCAGGCAGCAATATAGGTTGCATTATGTGAAATAAAGAAAAATCTACAGGGAACCAACAGTGACAGGAAGGAAACCAGGACTCAAATCAACGGTTTGGAGGATAATGAAGAAATAAACATTCAACATTAACAGAATGAAGAAACAAGAATTCAAAAAATTAGGAGAGGCTTAGGAACCTCCAGGACAACTTTAAACATTCCAACATTCGAATCACAGAGATACCAAAAGGAGAAGAGGAATAGCAAGAAATTAAAAACTTACTTGAAAAAATAGTGAAGAAAAACTTCCCCAATCTGGCAAAGGAAATACACTTTCAGGAAGTCCAGGAAGCTCAGAGAATCCCAAAGAAGTTGGACCCAAGGAGGAACACACCAAGGCACATCATAATTACATTACCCAACATTAAAGATAAGGAGAGAATCTTAAAAGCAGCAAGAGAAAAAGACACAGTTACCTACAAAGGAATCCCCATAACACCATCAGCAGATTTCTAAAAAAGAAACCTTGCAGGCAAGAAGGGGCTGGAAAGTATTCCAAGTCATGAAAGGCAAGGACCTACATCAAAGATTCCTCTATCCAGCAAAGCTATCATTTATAATAGAAGGGCAGATAAAGTGCTTCCCAGATAAGGTCAAGTTAAAGGAGTTCCTCATCACCAAGCCCTTGTTATATGAAATGTTAAAGGGACTTATCTAAGAAAAAGAAGATAAAAAATATGAACAGTAAAATGACAACAAACTCAAGCTATTAACAACCAAACCTAAAAACAAAACAAAAAAAGTAAGCAAACAACTAGAACAGGAACAGAATCACAGAAATGGAGAGCACATAGAAGGTTATCACTGGGGAAGTGGGAAGGGGAGAGAGAGGGGAAAAGGTACAGAGAATAAGTAGCATAAATGGTGGGTAGAATATAGACAGGGGGAGGTTAAGAATACTGTAGGAAAGGCAGAAGCCAAAGAATTTATATGTACAGTCGACCCATGGACATGAAATAAAGGGGCAGGGAATGCGGGTGGGAGGAGGTATGCAGAGTAGGGGGGGAATTAAGGGGGAAAAATGGGACAACTGTAATAGCATAATCAATAAAATATATTTTTTAAAAAACTGATGTAATATCAATCCATCCAAAACAATTATTTCAAATGTTTTAAAAGACTGACTATATGAGCATAAATGGAGAAAATATGCATACATGTGTACATACACACATATTCATATACATATAGAAAGTATACATATTTTATAGAATAAATATTTATTTAAAGGAGATGAATACACGTGAAAAGGAAAAACAGACTTATGTATAAAACAGAAGAGGGAATATAAGGAGTATAATATAATGAAGTCTCTATATTGCATCTTTATCACTCTCCAAACAAAAAATTATATATTTAGAAAAAGAGAATATATATTTGTTGGACTACTTTCAAGATTCCTTTACTCAAAGTTAAAGACTATGGCTGCCATAAGGGTCATTATTTATCTAAATCTGTCTAGACCTAACAATGTAGTTTGTCATTATATGTCTCTAAATTCATTATCATTTGCAAAGATCTGAAACCTTGTCATTGAAACTACTTTCGTGAAATTTAACAGAATATTTTAAGGGTTTTTTTGTTTATTTGTTTAAATAGTGGGACTGAACTATTGATTGGTATTACTTTTGGTAATCCACAGGTATAGCAACCATGCTCACCCACATATCAATTTTAAATTATTTATATCTTCTGAATAAGCCATAAAACACTAAAGACAATGTATTACACAAGACTTTGGGTATTTCATGTGGCTGAAGGCATTTGGCTTTCAGCTTTTTACTTCAAAATACATTTGAGAAAGTACAACTAATCCTAGTCCAGAGTTGTGTTGCTTAGGAAGGTCTTGTCCTGCAACTCTCACAGGAAAAAACAAACACTTCAGTTCCAATCATGTTATCTGCTTCTTGCACATACAATTTTAAATTCCTGTTCTGTCATTTGGAGTGCTCTGTACTGTAATCCCCTGAATTTTTGTTGTTCCTATTTTTGTTGAGGCATGTTATTCTCTAATTATTTCTAACTCCTGTCTGCACTTTTTATTTGCTCAGTTTTTCCTTTGACTTCTTCACTGCCACCTCTTAATAGCTTTCTGCTTGACCAGAATATTTTTGCAAGTTTATATTACCACATTGACTCTTCCTGTTGCTTTTGAATACCTAGACCTTAGTAGAAAGAAACTGCACTTTGTTCCATAAATGTTCCTCAAACATCTTCCACCTGTATTCAGTATATATCCAGACTCTATTTCACATTCCTTCAAATTCCCTTTCTGCCGTCAGTCCATTAATTTTGTAACACAACTTTTAAATGAAACAAATGTTTCTAGGCATATGAAGACTAAAAGAATTAGTAAGATTCAGACATCCTCTAATTTTTCACTGGTCTAATGTTAACATTGAGACCATTCTGATTTTTATTAAATCTGTAACTTCTTTTTATTGTATGTATAGCATGAATATTTGCTGCTTGAAAAAATAAAAAAATATTTAGGGCATACACTAAATGCCTCAGAACACTCCATATTACATAAGTCACTTAGTAAGCACCATGAAATTCTTGGCCTTTATTTTCTTTAAAATAGTCATTATTTTGGTGCATTGTAATTCTCTTTTATCTCAAATACAACCACTGAATAAAATCATTAATGATTCATCAACGAACTATTTAGGTTCAAAATTAATCCATCCACATTGTTTTTTTTTTTTTTCTGTCAAGGAGAAAAACAGATTTAAATTGCTATCTAAATAAATAAAGGAAACAAAAGCATTGGAAAAAATTAGATTTTTCTTTTTTTGTGCCAGTACTTATAAAATGGTTAGGTAAGACAGGTGAAGTATAAGTAAGCAAACTGTTTAAGTCCAAACAACTATAATTTGACCTCAACTCAAAGGACAAAAATTACACAATCTGGAGGGGAGAAAAGTTAACACTATAATAAAATTGTCAAGCAATTTCTAAACTTGATCAATTAACTTCATAATATTCTCAGATCAAAATGTTCTTTAAGAGCAGATCTGATATGAAGAGCCAATAATTGGAAATATTCGTCACCAATTTACTTCAGTCACCCATAAAGTATTACAAGAACATTATATATCAGAATTCAAGCCAGCAGACTATTAAAGTACACTGCCCTGGTGTCTTTTCATTATACTTGGATGCTATTGAAGCATTATAAGTCCTTTGAGAATTATAGTTATGTAGTTATACTTATCATATAATCAATTTCTCAAATATTCCAAGTCTTTTAAGACAGGCTCTGTTTCTTTTCTGCTTCTTGTTGGTCAATGTCATTCCACCTTCACAAATGCTACCACCTTCACAAATGCTACCATCACATTTTGTTTGTCTGGTCCTAGTTTGCTTTCATCTTGGAAATATATCAATCTAAATGGTGCTAATTGCTGTAGTTAATGAGTGCCAAGACATCTAGCACCCTTGAACCCGTTACCACTTTCTGTGTTTCTGCTCACGTAGAGATCAAAGAACAAAGGATGGAAAGAATCAGCTTCAAAAAAGACGATGCCATGTATACACCTTTCTTTGTTTGTTTGAAACTTTGAGGATATAAATTATCCTGCTGAAATCACTTTCCTTTATAGTCCCTGGTTAATTTTAACTTGTTAAAAATTTTGTACCTTAAAAACGTTTTCTTACTTAAAGGATAGTAATGATACTCTGACAGAACATAATTAACCCAATGATCTCACACTTTTAACTCACTATTCACCATTTTCCACTGGTGGAATACATTCCAAGCAACTGAGGAATCTTATAATAATTATAGTAATGGGAAATATTAGAACTTCCTACAAAGTAAGAAGTCTCAATACCTTTCATGTGTATAAATCAGCAATGCTTCCATTTGTAATTGAAACTGTAAGACAAAGAGAAAAAAATTTCAAGCATAAACAGGTTTAAATTTTTAAAGTCATTAAAACATAAATCTCTACATATTAGATATTTCTTGCCAGCACAAACTAACCACAATTTAGTAGCATTATCTTAAAGTAAATATTCATATATTTGTGTGATTATTTAATGAGATTATATGTGTGAGTGTATGTGTATCAGTCTGGAAGAACCATGAGCCATGCTTCATTTAATCATCACGGTTACCTCCAAATTCCAGCACAATGCCTATAACATATATTCTCAATATATATTTGTTGAAAATTGTAATACGGTGATAACACAAATGCAATGGAAATACACAATGGAAGATTTTAAAATCCTTGATAAGAGAAATCCTAAGAAAGCATTAGTGACAACATACTTCCTCAACAAGCAGTTCTATTTACATCTCTCTGTGACAGCTTAGTGTCGTCTTTTTCTTGGCCTACTGCAATGAAGATTGCCATCTTAAACTATTAATTTACACCATAAAGTTTTCTTAAGCATATTTATCAGCAATTCAGTCCAAAATAACTTTATCAACCCTATCATATAGTAATAAAACAGTGTGTTTCTTTATTTGTGCACAAACCATACCTTGTTTTTACTTCATACTGCATATCGTAATTAGCACATCTAGAATGCCTTATATTATGTTCCTTACATATAACTCTTTTATGTAATTAGTCATATTCCAAACAAACATACATTTAAAAATAAACAATGATTTCTACCTACAATCATGTATAGGGCATTTGAGACTCATCACACAGCATGTAAACAAATACAGTTCCAGTCAAACTTCCCCCTACTTATGTTATGTGGAGAGAAGTTTATGTTATGTTCCTCATAGAAGAACTATAAGATGTGATATCATTAAAACAGCCAATAAGGTTTTCACTGAAGTTGTTTCCTTAGGCTCTTATAAAGTGACAGCAATTTTATAAGTTTGTAAGTGAAGCCACAAAATAAAGAGTGATTTTATTTTGCTATTTCACCAGACTCCTTGACAATATTCTTAAGCCAATGTTTTACTAAGAAATGCTTTAATCCTCAAATGAAAAACAAAAACAAAATCACAGAGAAACAAAAAACATAGACACTGAGAAACACTCTGATAAACAGAGTCTGAACTTGAGAGTCACCTCTTAAAGTTAAACACTGAACTGTAAGCTCCAGGAGAGCACTTTCTGGGTTCACTGAAGTATCTGCAATACCTAGAAAACTGTACGACTCACACTAATACCTCTAAAAGTATTTGATGGATTTAATTTGCATACAAACTTTAATGACAAAAATATAACACACCAAGGCCTAAATGAGGCAAGCAGTTTGAAACTACAAATACTCTCTGGCCCTCTACCTTTCTGGGTATTCTGATTAGGGAAAGTCACAAAATAGGCCACAGATATATGAGATCGTAATCTAACTTAAAGAAAGCTGACAAAAAGAATCTCTCTAGAAACCTCTTTTTTGACCAAAAAAGTTGTTTAAAAATTACTCTGAAATACCGAAACTCTTATAAATGAAATCTTATATTTTGGATTTGCTTCAAAATATCTGAGCATGGATTTGGTTTATTGGTCATTTATTGATAATGATTAAAGTTGTGTGATAGACACATAAGGATTTATTATATCATTCTCTCATCTGTGTAAAATTTGAGATTTTCCATAATAATTTTTTGAAAGGAGAATACTCAGACTTATATTATATATTTTATTATCTTCGATATAAAAAAACACATTTGGAGGCTTCTGACAGAACTATTCTCACCTATCCTCCCCCCGCCCAAAAAATTGCTAGCAATAATTAATAAAAGGAAGGGATACAACTTCCTTCCCTAATTTTTGTAAAACAGTAGCCAAGGTGAGAGAGACCAATGACATAACTCCTAATCGGCAACATTCTCTCACCAGAAAGTGTTTGTTTGTCTTAATTGAGTGGACAAAATCCTGAAAAAAAAAAAAAACCTTCAATAATAGCCCTCAATTTGGAGAAATACTGAGAACTGGGACAACCTTAAAATGATAGGAGGAGGGGAAGGAAGAAAGGGAGGGAGGGACAGATGGTGGGTCGGAGGGAGGGAGAGACAGAGGGAAGGAGAGAAAGAGAAAGGGAGGGAAGGAGAAAGGTAGGTAGGTAAATGGTCAATGCTCACCTTTTGTTTTTTCTTTACTGCAAGGAAAGTAGAAAAGGGAAGACAAAACCAGGATAATTTCCCAGAGATAATTATTTTTAGTAATAAATAGATACTTAAAAGCAAATAAAGAAAAACAGAAAAATAAATATACTGAGTCTTCTAAGGAAAGAGGAGGCTGAAGAGAAGAGTCACATAACAGGCACAAAGACAGTCCCTAATTGCTGGATCTAGACTGTTAGAGACTGAATGTCAAATGCTTTCTTTTCTTCTTTGGAGCATTTGGACAGGCTGCTTCCTGCACTGGCTTTCTGCATCATCTGATGCTTCTCATCCTTGAAATCTCAAGTAAAATACCACCTCTTAAAACAATTACCCTCTAACCCTTTACCTGGATCTTTATTAGTTATTGTCACATGACCTTCTTATTTTGAAATTATTTTGGGGTTTTTTCTACCCTTTCCTCCCTCCACAGTACACTGAAATCTGTATGAGAACAGACATATACTGTTATTTATTAGTCCAGCACTGTAGGGACTCAGTAAATATCGCTGGATCACTAAGTGACTAAATAAATAAATACTTTCTTCACTTTAATGTTTTCATTATTACTGAAATGTAATCTGAAATTTATACAGTTGGTGATGTATATTTTTGTTCTTTAACACTTTGTATATTTGTTGTCTTTTAGTAAGTTTGGAATATGTGAGGTCAAAAAAAAAGGAAAGCAAAAGAAAGAGAAAGGAAGAAAATTAGAGAGACTATTTTAAATAAAGTATACTATGTGTGTGTGTTATGAATGCCACACTTTCACCCCACAGGACTTAGCTATCTCACAATTAGCTGTATAGTAAATACTTATTCAATACTTGCAATGTGTTCTTATTACTCACCCCTTTTCCTCAGGTATACACTCAACCTTTCCTTCTTTATCAACTCTTTCTTCTTAGCATATAAACTTGTGCAAGTATTTGTTCTTCCATCAAAAACATACAAAAAGTAGGCCCTGGCTGGCGTAGCTCGGTGGATTGAGCGCGGGCTGCGAACCAAAGCATCGCAGGTTCGATTCCCAGTCAGGGCACATGCCTGGGTTGTAGGCCACAGCCCCCAACAACCACACATTGATGTTTCTCTCTCTCTCTCTCTCTCTTTCTCCCTCCCTCCCCTGTCTAAAAATAAATAAATAAAACCTTTAAAAAAAAAAGAAAGTCTTTAAAAATATATACAAAAAGTATGCAAACAAAAAAGGAGAAAATTTTTTTTAAGATTTGCTCTGTTACAACGTTCTCCTCTTACTCCTATTCAAAATTTCTGAAAAGAATTTTTACTTCTTCACCTCTCATCTTCTCTACAGCCCATTGAAAACTCACTTCTATCCTTAAAATGTAATTTAAATTATTTCCACAAAGATCACAACCTATAAAATTATTGAATCCCATAAAATATATTGTTTGTAGCTTACTTTATTTCTCAGATATTTTTAATATTTTTGGCAACTCCTATCTTTTGAAAGCCTGTTTTTCCATTGGTTTCATGACAAATTTTGGTTTTCTCCTGACTCTGTCCTCTCTTAAGTTTCCTTTTCAGGCTTCTTTTTTTAATTCCTGCCCCTAGGTTTCTTCCTTCTCCTCCCCACTCCCTTTCTCCTCCCCACTCCCTTTCTCCTCTCTCTTCCTTACCTTTCTCCCTCTTCCTCCTCCTCCTCTCTCCCTCTCTTGCTCTCACATCATACTTCCTCTTGGGTAATTATATTCACATCTTTTGTGAATCAACCTTCTTCTCTATTTTGAAGACTCTCAGCAGCTCCAGCATATGTCTCACTTCTTCCATCTCTCTTCAGACTTATACATACATCTGGCCACTGAATATCTTAAGCTGAATGCCCCACAGACACTTAAAACTTAACATCTCAAACTGTAGATTTTTTCCTCACTCTAAAAGGTGTTATTTTTCCTGTCCTTCCCATCTCTTTGAATGGGACCATCATTCGCCAAGATGGTTGAAAGAATCTTGATTTCAAGCCCTTTCCTTTATTCCCCTGGAGTTGTCCTGTGTGTCTGTGTGCTGGAGTTAAGGCCAGAACCAAGAAAGAATTTATGTCTCTGTTAGGGGAAATTTATCATCAGTACCCCACCAATATTTAAAAAATAATCAATAAAATGCTCCTGATACTGATCAGGTAAAATACAAAGGACACTTCTTTGGAAGTAATATTGGACATTTGAGAGGTAGAAGTACACCTGAACATTCTAAAAATCTCAAATATTAACCTTACATATGACAACAGGGGAAGAAAATATCTAATATAAAAACAAGTTAATAAAAGAACATGGATTAAAAATCTAGATTTACTTCTGTAATTCTTGTATTTTTTGGTATTAGAAATAACTAATTTCTGTTTTCCCCCATCTATGTGATGACAAACATTTTTTTTTTTTTTGATAGGAGATAAATCAGAGTGTAAAATTACAGGGAGTATCAGGAAGGCAGAGTCTAAACAAAGTATATATATAACGTAAATTTCAGTCAGTGGAATTTACCTTACATTAAAAATTGGGGGGATTATTTCTAAGTTGCCCTCCAAAAAATTTACACTATTTAGTCTCCTACCAACCAGGTGTGATACGTTTCCTGTATGACCGCCAATTCTGAATGTTACCCTATTCTAAGTAGTCTGTCAATTTCATCATGGAAAATGGTATGTATATATATATAAGACTGGACATTTATATATATTTTCAATTAATCATGTTTTCATATTCTTTGATCATTTCATTGTGTTACTTTTAATTTTTTCTTTTTGCATCCTAGGTTAGATTTTCTTCTAGAATATTCACAGAATGTTTTTTCATGATATATACTCTTTCCGTACTATTTTTACAAAGTTTTTTCATTTAATATGAAATGTATAAATCACTATATAGCCCTTACTCTGCTTGAAAATTGTGCAGGTAAACACTTCTTAATGCTCTTCCCACTGCACTTGAATCCCAACTTATTCACTTATGTTCTGTGCTTTTGTTTGAGGACTAAAGTTTTACTTTAACAGAGCCAATCAGCCCTGGTACTTAATATTCTCCTACTCCCGTTTTCCATACCATATTTTCTCATCCTTTTCAAGGCCATGAGGACAAATCAGGTAAAAATCACTGAGTTTTGCTATTACAATATTAGATTCTATGTGTTAGCAGTGGGGGTTGCTATAAAAAAATATCATGCATGGAGTGGCTTATCAACAAAATTTTATTTTTCATATTTCTAGAGCCTGGAAGTCTAAGAACATGGGGCCAGTATGGTCAGGTTCTAATAAGAACTCTCTCCCAGGTTGTAAGGAGCTGATGCCTCATTGTATCCTCACATGGGGGGAAGAGCAAACTAGATCTTTCACCTCATTTTATAAGGGTGCCAATCCCACACATGAAGGTGCCTCTGTGATGATCTAATTACTTTCAAAGACCCCACTATCTAATACCATCATATTGGGAGTTGTGATTTCATGATATGCAATTTAGGGAGAGACAGACACATTCCATCTACAGCAGTCTAGAACCAGCAATGAGGGACTATCTTTGAGACTATCTCTTCCCTCCAGTTTTCTCTTTCTTCAGAAGACTCTGTGTTATTTATTTTTGTTTTTCTTTACTTCCTTATAAGTACCTATTTATTACTAAAAATAATTATCTTTGAGAAATTATACTGGATTTGTCTTCCGTTTTCTACTTCCCTCCAAGAAAAGAAAAAACAAAGTGGTAAGCACTGACCATTTACCTTATTTTTTAATACCCCTACTCCTTTACTCATAGACACAGACAACAGCATGGTGATTACCAGTGGGAAGGGGGAAGGTAATAAAGGTTGAAGGAGGCCAAATATATGGTGACAGATGATTTGACTGTACTTTGGGTGGTGGGCACACATGGCAATATACAGATCATATATCATAGAAATGTTGAAATCTGTATGATCTTATTAACCAATGTTACCCCCAAAAATTAATTTAAAAAAAACTAAAGAAAGAATTTTAAAAACAGAATGTTGAGATAAATCTTACAGAATTTTCCTCTACAAGAAATAGGAAGCTGCTGAAATATAGCATGATTCAAGAATAAACCAGCTTCTCTTACAGAATGGATTGGAGGCAATAAGGTAAACACTGAGAAGATCAGTTTGGAGGTTAACTCAATGGTCCGGGATGGAGATCTTGGTAACCTATACTAAGAAAGCAGCAGTGGAAATGGAGAAAAGTGGACAGAGATTTGTGGTTAGGTTATGAACCACCTTAGTTGTTACCTACTCTCTCTAAGTCTCAACTTCATCTTCTAAAATTGGGGGTTAATTATATTAATGCAAAGATAACTTTTGAGTATTATGTAGGACAAAATGTGTTAAGTACTTGGTGTAAGAAGTGTTGAAATACAAATCTCATTTCTTTACAAATACTTATTTAAAAATAACATTCACTCTAAGTTAGGAATATTGACAGCAACCAAATATCTACTCAAATATGAACTCTTCGGCTTTCACACAAGTATATAGTTTTTGAGATAACAAAGGGAAATGTTTATTTTTTGATTCATAAAATATATGAAGTTATAAAGTTACACAGCTATAATTCAATGCTAAATTGATTACAACAAAAAGTAAACCACAAAGGTGGAAATTTCTATTCAGATTCATCTCAACTACACTGTATCAAACCTTTCAAACTGTATTAATTTAAAAGTGGAGAATTAAAAATTCTTCAGAATAAAATCACTCACCCTAGAAATGGGCCTACTGGCTTGAATGCAATGACTGCCCACTTTCCCTCTGTCTCTGCCTCTCCTCTATCAAAACATACACACACACTCACGCACAGAGTTTTATCAACTGTTTAAAATTTGGAAAGAAATAGCTGACACAAAAGAAGAAGAATAAGTAAATATGTTTCATGGGCTGCATATAATTGAACATTCTTTAAATTCCTTAAACAGAAATTTCAGTACCATGGAGATCCTTGAAATGAAGACAGATAAATGTGACCAATTAAGCCAAATATCTCTTGCCAAAAACTTAGAGAAATCTTCCATGAAAACGATAAACAAAATCTCTTTGAAATTATGTTATAAATGTATCCTTCAGTTCAGGAAATATTATACCCTTTAAAATAGAGGGGAAAAGTGGCTGTGTTCTGTGTGAAAATAATACAAAGAATCTTCACTCTGAACAAAGGGAAGAGCACTGTGGCAAATAAAAGACCCTCGTTTCTTACCCTTCCTTTATTCCTGTATAAAATCGAAAAAAGACAAGAAGCACAAACCTGAGGACTTACTACACTACACAGAAACTTGTTTGTGAGAGTTAGTGTCAAATCTTGTGAAATAGTTCCAAATACCTATATTCTAATGAAATCTATATACCCTGCTTCCTCAAAGAGAGGGAGAAGAAGAGTGAGAAAGGGAAAAAGCAAGAATGAGATGATCACAGAATACCTCCATACAATGGAATGGTCCAGTCCTGCTTACACAAAGATTATAGGCAAAGCATATTTTTAGCCACTTTAAACCACGGTAATGCTGGATATATAAATATAGCCCACCACACTCTTTTCAGGGCATAATGTGTATGTTTTCAAGGCAGATGACCTCTGGTGTGTTTTAGTTTGAAGAAATAACAAAGTTTAGTCTCCTTGCTGGCCAAGCAACGACTGAACTTATGAACATGTTCAACATCCAAGTTCTTATGACAGTAGAGACCTGAATTCTGCAGAGAGCCCAAATGATAGAAAAGGTTCCTTGAAAACTATTGAAGATCCTGGCCTTCATCTAACAGTATTATTTTTTAAATAAGCATAATCCTAGATTAAAAATATAAATCTGAAACAAATTTTACAGATAAACTTAATCCTTTAGAGAGGTCAATATAACAAGGAAGAAAAAATATTAATATGTTTTCTAGAGATTTTAATCGGTGTAAGTTTTCAAAAGGTTTGTTTCTACTATTGACAAGAAAAATTTAAACCATCTAGTTGTTTATAATAGGTAAAGTTTACTAGGTATTTCCTTTAATGCCATTAGACAGAAAATAGAGAAAAGGAAGGAAGACCTTTCACCTGATAGCTGAAAATACTTCTCACAAAGCAAATCCAAACTTGAGTAAAACTTTACAACATGGAACTTTCAACAACTTCTTTCTCTTTGTACTTCTTTACTTTTAAATTTTTCATCTCTCTCACTTCATTTCTTTGTACTATCTAAAAATTTTAAACTTTTTCCCTTTTTCCTTTTTCTTTCCCTTCTTCCTGATTTTTACATTACACTGCTGATAAACTTAAGGGTAGAAAAAATTATGCTACGATAAAGCAAATGTTATTTTAAATAAGTATTAAACAGTATTTCCAAGCATTGCTAGTTCAATAATACAAGTTCAGTTAGGATTTTAATGATGATTCCAAGTTATATTTCTTATCTAAATCAAATACTAAATGACAGTTTGGAGATTAAAATATTGTATTAAAGTATTTTTAAAGAAACTAGTCATTTATATCTGCTATCTACCTCCTATTTCCAACTATGCTACAGAGTTTAACTTGAGTGTACAGAAAGTTTCCTTAGCTCTCAAATTCTGGCAGGAGTAAATTAGAGGGGTATTATTGGCATAAAGCAAAGTTGGTCAAGGCAAAAAAAAAGAAGGGCCTGATACTGTTTTTCTTCAGACTCTCTTCTTTGAAATAAACCTGATATCCTAGATTTCCCACTTTTCCTTTTCCATTCAATAAATATTACCTGAACCTTAACTATTTGTAAGAAACTATAGTAAGTGCTATTCATAACAAGATTAAGTAGGCATTCTCTGACATGGAAAAGATTACAACTTAGGTGGGAACACAACTATAATATAATTTCATAAGGGCTTAATGTAAGTAAGAATAGTTGGCTACCCTAATTATGCATCTGGCTACTCAGAAACCTCTACTTTATTTCTTGGATTTACTCTTTACTTGCAACCCACCTCTCTAGCCTCTTTATTAATACTTACGTACTGGTTAACCCTATTTTCCCTCAAGGCACACCTTTTGGAGAGGTGTTTTGGGAAAACAACATTGCAAATTAATTCACAATTAAAAGAGTAAAGCACATACACTATATCTTTCTTGCATTTTAACAAGTCACTCCTTTTGAAATGGACTAGTTGCTAATGGTGGAGATTTCCAGAACTGTGTAGTATGTAAGCTGTTCAGTAAAGAAATTTTAGTAAGATCTTCATATACTTCAATCACAACAGCAAGCAGTTAACTCTTCCACATAAAACTTTCATTTACATGTCTTGCCATTATTGTTAATTATGTTATTGATTATGGTATTACACTTGTCCTGACTTTTCCTCCTTTGCTCCCTCTCCACCCAGCACCCCCTACTCCCTCATGCAATCCCCCCACCATTGTTCATGTCCATGAGTCATGCATATAAGCTCTTTGGATACTCCATTTCCTGTACTGCACTTTACATCCCCGTGGCTAGTCTGTAATACCTATTTATACTTCTTAATCCCCTCACTTCTTCACCCATTCTCCCACACACCCCTCCCATCTGGCAACCGTCAAAATACTCTCAGTGTCCATGATTCTATCTCTGTGTGTTGCTTTGTTTTTTAGATTCAGTTGTTGACTTGTATTTTTGGCCATTTTATTGTTCATAGTTTTGATTTTCTTCCTTTTCTTATGTAAATCTCTTTAACATCTCATAAAATAATGATTTGATGATGATGAACTCCTTTTAGTTTTTTATTATGTGGGAAGCTCTTTTTCTGCCCTTCAATTTTAAATGATAACATTCCTGGATAGAGCAATCTCTGGAATAGGTCCCTCCTTTTCATGACTTTGAATATTTCTGGCCAATCCCTTCTAGCCTGCAAAGTTTCTTTTGTTCTCAGCTGACAGTGTTATGGGAACTCCCCTGTAGGTACTAACTTCTTTTCTCTTGCTGCTTTTAAGATTCTCTGTTTAATCTTTAGCATTTTAATTAAGATATGTCTCGGAGTGGGCCTCTTTGCATCCATCTTGTTTGGGACTCTCTGTGCTTCCTGGACTTGTTATTCCCTTCACCAATTTAGGGAAGTTATCTTTCATTACTTTTTCACAGAGATTCCCAATTTCTTGCTCTTTCTCTTCACCTATGGCATCCCTATGATGTGAATACTAGAATGTTTGAAGTTGTCCCAGAGGATGCTTATACCATCCTCATTTCTTTTTGCATTCTTTTTTCTTCTTGTTGTTCTGACTGGTTGTTTTTTTGCTTCCTTATGTTCCATAGCATTGATTTGATTTTTGGCTTCTTCCACTCAACTGTTGTTTCCCTGTAAATTATTCTTTATTTCAGTTAGTGTAATACACTTCATTTCTGACTGGATCTCTTTTATACTGCTGGGGTCCTCACTAAGTTCCTTAAGCATCTTTATAACCAGTGTTTTGTTTGAACTCTGCATCTGATGGACTGCTTATCTCCATTTTACTTAGCTCCTTTTTGGGGAGTTTTGGTCTGTTCCTTCATTTGGGCCATGTTTCTTTATCTCCTCATTTTGGCAGCCTCCCTGTGTTTGTTTCAAAGGTAGAGCTGCTTTGACTCCATGTCTTGATAGTGGCCTGATGTACTAGGTGTCCTGTAGGGTCCAGTCCAGTAGCATAGGCTCTCCTATCATCCTAGCTGGGTACTCGAGGTACACCCTTTGTGTTGGCTGAGGAAAGCCTCCTCTGATAGTTGAGCCTTGGTTGCTGCTGGCTGATCAATGGAATGGGTTTACCCAGGCCTGTCAGCAGCAAGGATTGGCTGTGACCACTTACACTACCAACCTCTAACCTCTGTAGTGTATCTGCTGTGCAGGGGCGGAGCAGTGGTGCTCTGACATGGTCTGTAGCTGTCTACAAGGTGTGCTGGCCCAGGTGTTTCCTGGATGGTATAGCCAAGGTCAGCCCCCATCTGTGTTTTGCCCAGGGCCACCCTGCCTGAGCTATAAATTAATCTGAGATGGCTATTATTTGTGCTGGGTCTGGCGATTCCTAAGCAAAGCCAAACTGTGAATCTAGACCTGCTGCTGCTAGGGCTGGGCCAGGGGCAACTACTGCTTATTTGATAGGATTTAGGAAGTGGTGAAGCATTAGCCAAAACCAGCCATTCATTTTTACATTCATATGGAAAAGCATCTTGGATGGGCCCATAAATGGGAAGGGCAGGGTCTTTGAGGATCTCCAAGGCAGGTCAAACAGTGTCAGTCAAGTTGATGAAGTCTCAGATATGGCACAAGCTTGCCGGCTCTGTGGGGGAAGGGTTTAGAAAGGGGACAATGGCCTCTGTACCTCTAGATACCAGACACATCATTTCCTCCCTTTATGCCACTGGTGACTTTCAATCTGCCATACTGGTGCTGGAGCTCAGAGGTTACAGTGAATCTGAGTGGGTGAGCCCGTGTGTGCGTGTTCTTCAAGAGGAACTCCAGCATTTCTTCCACAGACTCAATCCCCATTGGTATTTGCAGCCAAGAGTTGTGGGGACTTATCTTCCTGGCACTGGAAACCTGCACTGGGTGGCCTGGAATGGGGCTAGGACTCCTCACTCTCCAGATATCCCTCCTGAATTTTTATCCATCACTATGGGTGAGGGACCAGCCCATTCCACATCTGCAGTCCTCCTACCAGTGTGAATGGATATGGTTTCTTTAATTACATACTTGTCAGCTATCCATTCAACTTGATTTCTGATGGTTCTAAGTGATAGTTGTTCTGTATTTTAGTTGTAATTTTGATGTGGTTGTCCAAAAAGGTGAGGTATTCTGCCTACACCACCATCTTGACTGAAAGTGACATTGTTGTTTTAAAGAACACAGCAAACTTCACGTCACTCTCTTCAGAAATACAATTTAATCTAATCTTATACAATTCAATCTACTGCTACTGTTAGTAGTAATAGTTTACTATTAGTAACTACTATTACTAAAATACAAAATACATCGATTTAAAATTACAAAGCCTTGCATTTATTCTTTGATATCATTACAAAGGTTTATCTCAGATACACAAAAATAGCTCAATTGTTTTCAAATTGGAAATGCCTAATTCCCACAAAAATAGGACTAAAATACAATCAGACATATTTAAACATAACAAGAATATGATTCATGGAATCACATAACCAAGTGTACCTACTGAGGAAAATGTTATTTTATATAATGTCTATATGAAAAAATAATTGAATATCTGTTGAGCTGAGTTCCTCCCCTATAAGACAAAAGTGAATAAAGTCAGAATAAACTCTGTTTGCTTCAAGGCTTGATACATATGTGAATGGTCTGTAAAAATATTTCCTAACTCTCCTATGACATAAATTTTATCTATAATATTATAATTAAAGAGTCTGCAAAAATAAATGAAACATCTTTTACATTTGTGTCCCCAAGTTTTAACTAAATACCTAACCGACAATTAAGTGCCTTAATAAAATTTAGCTGGACGGAGGAAATTGGATAAATAGGCAAACACAATGATATAAATGAATGTTGCAAAATCAAGTACATATCTACACATCCCAAAGACATTTACTGAGAGACAAAGAAGACTCAGGAATGAGTATTTTTACAGATTTCAAGGCTCTATGGGTAGTTTAATAAATTACTAACATTTACTTTGGTTGGGGGTCAAAGGAAGAAGTTAAATAAATGAAGAAAATGGAAGTTAAATAAGGTCCATTTTGACTATCATTGTTTATATTCCCCTTATCCACTTTCTGCATGTTCACTGTACTATGAACAATCTTACTCACAATCTATCCCAAATTACTCCTCACAGTTTGAAATCATTTCATCTAGAATATAGAAGTGCCTTGCTAACTTCAATTGCACAAATCCCAGATCTCATTTTACGAATGTTTTCTGGAAATTGATTGTTCTTCACCTAATATCTTTAAACCTCCATTTCCAGATGCTTAACATCACTAGCCATCAGAGAGATGCAAACTAAAACCACAATGAAGTACCACCTCACACCGGTCATAATGGCCATATTAACAAATCAAGAAACAAATGCTGGCGAGGATGTGAAGAAAAGGGAACCCCAGTACCCTGTCGGTGGGAATGGAGACTGGTGCAGCCACTGTAGAAAACAGAATTGCCTCAAAAACTAAATATGGAACTGCCTTTGGACCCAGCACTTCCACTGCTGGTATTAAGAGCTCTGAAACACCAATTCAAAAGAATCTATGCACCCTGATGTCCATAGTAGCATTATTTACAATAGTCAAATGCTGAAAACAGCTTGAGTGCTCATCAGTAAATAAGTGGATCAAAACAATTGTGGTACATTTCCACAATGGAATATTACACAGCAAAAAGAAAGAAGGACCTCCTACCTTTCACAGCAGCATGGATGGAACTGGAGAATATTATGCTAAGTGAAATAGGCGAGGATGTGAAAGGCAAATACCATATGATCTCACCTGTTGGGAACCGCCCTGCCTGGTTTCAGAAGCTGTAACCCCTGCCAAAGCTAAGGCTGGATGAGTGACTTTGGAACCATGAGCCACTGAGGAGTCAAAAGTTTATCTCCCTGGCAGGAGCCCCACTTCTGCTCCTTTTACTTCACCCTGCCTGAACCCCAATGCTTGGTCGGTTAGCCAATGACAGGTAAGATTCCCCAAGGGGGGGAACGACCTAAGACAGGCATGATCACATAGGAGGCCCCCAAGGAAGGACTTTGGGGGCTACAGCAAAAGAGGGTGATGGACCCTTGCCCCTCAGCTTTGACAAAGCCTGAGTCCTCATTGTCTGCAAGAAATCTCCGAATCTCTTGGCTGCCTTACTTCCCGTGCTCCACCTAAGCCTGAAACAATGACAGAGGGTGGTGCAGCCCTGTGCTAGAAAGGATGGGTTCCCCGGGTGATCAGGCCTAAGAAAGAATATGTAAAATCCTGTGAAACCTGCTTTGTTTGGAATGCTCTCAATTAAATGACAAGGGTCACAGCAAGAAGTAAGTTTGTTCCTCAAAGTTTTACAGCTCTTTAGTTATTTGACCGTGACTCAAAATAGGCCCTCAGAGTTCTTTGTTATCTATTGTTTGATCCTTACTTCCTGGCAATGATTAATGAACTTTACCTGAATTCCTGTGTAAACAAACCAAATAAAAGCCCATTGAGGAAGAGGCTCCTGGCCCTTCTCCTTTGAGAGATCAGGTACCTTTCCTCCACAAGCAGATCATGTCTTGGTAGACTTATTCTCATAGGTGGCCACTAGGGGGGCCCTGTGGGTGGAGCCCCCCCCCACTCACCTATAAGAACCTAATGAACAAAACAAACAAATGAGCAAAACGGGAGCAGAGGCATAGAAACAAGAGACTGACATTGGCCAGAGGGGAGGGGAAAGGGGGTAAGGGGGCTCAAGAAGGGAGAAGGGCCTAATCAATAAATAGGTATAAATGACCCATGGATATGGACAACAGGGTGGGGATTGACTATGGGAGTAGGGGTAGCTGGGGAGGTGGGGCAAGGCAAAGCAACATGGGAAAATTGGGACAACTATAATAGAAGAACCATAACAAACCCCTCCATTTCCTTATTTGTAGAACATAGTATCTATATTGCAGAATTTCTGTGATAATCAAATGAACCTACTGCACGTTATAGTATCATTTATACATCTTTCAACTCATATCTTATCCTTTACTTAAGAACTGGATACTTGATTTTTGTAATCTCCTAAAGTCCCTAGGACTTTGCCCTATCAATTGTCACTTCTCTCTCCTTATCTTCAATGTCTTCTTCTCTGCTGGTTCTTTACTTTTCAGAACATGTAAATCTCCTTCATCCCTGTGCCTCCCATTAGCAAAAATTCTCTATCCTCTTACCACCTCTGTTCATTGAATAAATTAATTGCAAAATTCAAAGGATTTACTTCTAGATATGAAAAACATATGTGGGTTTCTAAAAGGGGAATACATAGAATAAAAAATAATAAAAACAATACAAAAAATGTTCTTTAATATAGGCTCTTCTTCACAGGTATCATATATAATTACATATAATTAAATTAAACCCATCATCTAAAGTTTTGAATCTGAGCATTTTCAGTTAATACACCCATGTTGATTCTCCCCAAAATAATTCATAAATTTAATTCAAACTCTATCAGAGGACCAATGAAATTAATGGTGGGCAAAAAGTGGGATTTCATTTATTATTTTGAAGTTCTTATAGAAAATTAACTGGAAAAGAATAGGCAGTAATATTTTTTTAAAAAAATAATATAAGAAAACTCTCATTAACAAATTTAAACTGTATTGTAAAAGCCACAGTAATTAAAACAGCATATTCCAAGTAAAGTGTAAAGAAACTGACAGAACTGAAGAGAAAAAATAAAAAGGCTAGAAATCAAATAAAAAGGCATGAAAGAAACCCACTTGTAAATTAAGTGCTTAGCATATGATAAACAATGCATTTCAAATCAACAGGGAAAACAGATTTTCAACTGATTATGCTAGGCAACTGGTTAAATATTTAGAACAGAGTAAATGTATAACCTATCTGACACTCTCTCAAGACAAAATTCCAGGTGGTTTAAAGAGTTTTATGTAAACAATGAAATCATAAAAACTAGGAGCAAATATAGAATTTTTAATCCACGTTGAAGAAAGTCTTTCTAAGCATAAAAGCAAAGGCAGAAGCCATACAGCAAAAATGTAATAGATGTTTTTAAATAACAGATTTGAACACATAAATTTTTTTAAATGTATGTAACAAAATAAGCAGGAATAGAAGACAAACAATAAATTCAGAAGAATTATTTGAAACATATGACAGAATATCATGTAGCAATTTAATTTTTCTATGAAAAATAATTAAGGACCTGAAAAAAATGATCAACATATGCTCTTAAATGAAAAACAGTATATGTGTCTGATTCCAGCTTTGTACGGGGATAATGGCTTCCCACACACATCATTACATTGTTTATTATCTCTGTGCTTTTATTTGTGCAGTTCCCTCTGACCACATAATCCTTCTCTCATTGTCTCGTCATCTACTTTTCATTTTTCAAGGATCATTTCAGACGTCTCTTGAGATATCAAGAACTTTTGACTAAATTACCAGGTTGCAAAAAATAAGTGTCCTTCCTTTGCATGCTCATACCACAATGCTGTACATCATCAAATTAGTGTTATATAATATTATTATTTTGTATACGTATATGTCACCCACTCCTATAATTAAAGTTCCTCAAGAGAATAAAAACTATATTTACTTTTCTCTGCATCCCCAGTGCCTATTACTATATCTACTATGTATTACATATCTTAAAAGTATTGTTTGAATTATTGCTGAAATGTCTTCTAATCAGGCTTGTTCTAAAATGAAGCTAATGACAGTAGGGAGGCAAACAGTATAAGAAAAATCAAACAGTATAAGAAGACTGAGAGGAAGGGTTTACAGGAACAAGTATAAAGGACACATGGACAAAAACCAGGGGAGGGTGGAAATGGGTGGGATGGAGGTGAGGAGGGCTGGGTGGGTGGGCTGGGATGAGAGTAAAAGATAGAAAATTGTACTTGAACAACAATTAAAATAAAATTTAAAAAAAAAGACTGAGAGAAAATAAAAATAAAAGACACAGCTACTTGATGAGAATCCATATTGTACTCCTTTCCAAGCCCCACCAGTAGCTTTCTTCAGAGTACAACTCAATGATGCACCCTAGAGTATCCCAGCTATCTACTGATCTTTACAAAAATCTAGAGGCATTTTACCACTTACAGACTGTGTCCCACAATTTATCATTTACAGTTTATTATTATTTAATTATATCTAACTTATGGATTTTTCTTTATCATCAGATATTGAGCTCTCTTATAGAAAGAGGTTATGACTTATTCTAGTTAGGTATCCTATAATGTGTTTAGTTTAACAGCTTAGTACTTTAATAAAAATCAGTATATACTTATTCACATATAGCTTTGAATAATTTTCTATGTTTTTATATACATGCTTTTCATAACTCTCAAGGACAGGGAGAATCAACTGCAATTTCCTCCTCCCTCTATCACCATCTAAATGGTAGCTATACTTATATACTGAGTATTATAGAAATACTTGCACTTGCTAAGTAAACCCAATACTATTAAATCAGAACAGACTCAGCTATGTTTCTCCTAACTGCGCAGACCACAAAGCTTTCCTAACTTTCATAAATTAGTGGAAGTTAAGGTAGTCCAACTTTTCTAGTAGAGTATGAGAGGAAATTTAAATAAGCTCATCTCTCTAAAATTAATAGCAAATTTTTTATTAATAAGTATTCAATAGTCATGATTTACCTCAAGAAGATCTACTAAGGGTTCTCTTCTTAGTCAAAACATTTTTTCTACATATAGCTTAGTATATACAATGTCCCAAACACATACCCTATTTACAGCAAATGTCAATTTTCTATGACAATGCTTAATATATTCCAAAGTTTTCCAATAAGCTACCTAACCTCTGATAGCCTGAAGATAAAACCATTAGATTTAAATTATTTAATGCCAAGTAAAAAAGTCTTCCTTTTATCCTTATGTCTTTGTTTCACAAAACTATTATGAGACAGGCCATGCAAATAACTAAAAACAAAAAATTATATGGTGTAGTTAATTGAAAAAATGCTTTTGCTGCACACACAAATTAACACTAAGTGCTGTATTAACAGGAAATCAGTGATTTTCAATTGACATTGCACAGGAAATCATTTAGTGTCAATTGATATTAAATGGGCAAAATTGTACTGAAGTAGTAGAAAATGACTTGGTAGAAAGAAATGTGCTTCCATTAGATGTCTTGATATTAAGTGGGCTTAAATGTAGTAAGTTTTAGAGGTCACAAGCCAACAAAATTTAGGGCATGCTATCCAACCTGTAGTACATCAGACTGGTTGTTTTTAACATCTTTATCAAAAGATAAGCTAATGTCATATTATCACTACAAAAGTTTCTTCCTGTGAGCTTTCAAGGTAAGAAAATTTAAATTAAATATTTCAAAGAGATGAATTAACCAGTGGTAAGAAAAATTATTTTGGGGGCCTATTTAATTATCCTAATCCTTTAAAATTAATATACATTATATAGCATGAAATAAAAGGAAAAATAATAGCATCTGTTTCATATAATATGATCCAGATTGAAGTCTTACTATAAAATGACCCTGAGAGTTGTGGGTTCAATCCCTGGTCAGGGCACATACAAGAAGCAACCAATGAATGTATAAATAAGTGGAACAACAAATCAACCAATCAATCTCTCTCTCCTCCCTCAATAAATAAAAAAAAATAACTAAGTAACATCATTGGACATCACGAAAAAATAATTTTTAGGTGTTTAAAGGAACCTACGTTTTTAAACCTGAGAAACTGGGAAAGGGAAGTATATACATATGAGAGATTTAAAGAGTGTGATGAGGCAGCCCTGGCTGGTGTGGCATAGTGGATTGAGCACTGGACTGCAAAGCAAAGGGTAACCGGTTTGATTCCCAGTCACGGTGGTACATGCCTGGGTTGTGAACCAGGTCCGAAGTTGAAGCTGCACAAAATGCAACCATACACTTGATGTTTTTCTCCATCTCTTTCTTCTTCCCTTCCCCTCTTCCTAAAAATAAATAAATAAAATCTTTTAAAAAAAGAGTGGAAAGAGAAAGGAGGAGATAAATTATACACTCACTACATAGAGAACAAATTGCATAAAATATTTCAGATATTTCCTGGAGGTACAAATGAGGATTTTTTTAGGCACAAAAAATGATAAAAATTACTTGTTATTATAATACAATAACTAATCATGGGATAATAGATATACATAGACCAGCATACTCAACCACAATACAATAACTAATCATGGGATAATGGATATACATAGTCCATCGAACTCAACCATAACAGACTATACATTTTCTCAAGAGCACATGGTACAGTTTCCAGGACAGACCATATGTTAGGTCACAAATTAATTTTCACTGTATTTAAAAAGATAAGTATCATACAAAGTATCTTCTCTTATCACAACACAATAAAGTTAGAAAGCAACAACAGATGGAAAATGAGATAAAGCACAAATTTTTGGAAATTAAAAAACAATATTCGTGTGGTGATTGAGTGGGGTGTGTATGGTGGATGTAGGTATAAGAGGATATAGAGGAGATAACTGATAACGGAAAAAATACAATAAAAATGAACTATAAAAAACACGGTTAAACAACCAATGAATCAAAGAGAATATCAGTTGTTAATAGTTGTGGGTTTGTTGTCATTGGTCAACTGCCCATACTTTTGATCTTCTTCTTTTTCTAAGTCCTTTTATCATTTCATACATTAAGGGCTTGGTGATGATGAACTCCTTCAACTTGACCTTATCTGGGAAGCACTTTATCTGCCCTTCCACTCTAAATCATACTTTTGCTGGATAGAGGAATCTTGGATGTAGGTCCTTGCCTTTCATGACTTGGAGTACTTCTTTCCAGCCTCTTCTTGCCTGCAAGATTTCTTTTGCAAAATCAGCTGATGCTCTTATGGGAACTCCTTTCTAGGTAACTGTGCTACTGCTTTTCTCTTACTGCTTTTAAGATTCCTTCTCTTTAATCTAGGGTAATGTAATCATGACATGCCTTGGTGTGTGCTTCCTTGGGTCCAACTTCTTTGGGATTCTCTGAGCTTCCTGGACTTCCTGGAAGTCTATTTCCTTTGCCAGACTGGGGAAGTTGTCCTTCATCATTTTTTCAAATAAGTTCAATTTCTTCTTCTTCTTCTCCTTCTGGTACCCTTATGATTTGGATGTTGGAATATTTAAAGTTGTCCTGGAGGTTCCTAAGCCTCTCCTCATTTTCTGGAATTCTTGCGTCTTTATTCTGTTCTGATTGAATATTTATTTTTTCCTTCTGGTTCAAATCGTTGATTTGAGTGCCAGTTTCCTTCTCTACACTGTTGGTCCCCTGTACATTTCTCTTCATTTCAGTCTGCATAGCCTTCACTTCTTCCTCTATTTTGCAGCCATACTCAACCATTTCTGAGCATACTGATTACCAGTATTTTGAACTCTGCATCTGATAGGTTGGCTAGGTCCTCATTGCTTAGTTCTATTTCTGGAGATTTGATCTATTCTTTCACTTGGGCCATATTTTTCTGTCTTGGCATTCCTGTTGCATAGTAAGAAGTGGAGCCTTAGGTATGTGCAGGGGTGGGGCAACCCACATCTCTGTGTTGTGGTGCTGTATGGTGGGGAAGGTTCTGAGGGGTAACAATGCCAATTGCTCAGCTCTCTGCCAGCTTTCAGTCACTTCCCTAGCAACCCACAAGCAAATTGGGCCCTTCTGATGCTAATTCCCAGGTGGGTGGACTTGTGTACATTCCAGGATCCAGTGGGTCTCTCCAACAAACTCCCCTGTGAGGCTGGAAATTTCTCCTGCTGTTGTAACTCCCACAGGTTTTTAGTCAGATGTTTTTAAGGCTTTATTTCCCTACCCTGGTTCCCTGTGTTCCTCGGTGTGTCTCCCTCCCTAGTTGTTCCTCCCAGTTTATCCGCACACAAATGTAGGGCCACCTGGTCCATCAGCTACCACCTCGCCCCCGCCAGCCACAGCCTTGCCTGCCCTGGTCCTCCAGCCACTGCCTTGTGCTGAGTCCTCTCCACCCCCACTGCCCGCCTCCGCCCTCCTACCAGTCTGGAAGAATGTTTCTTCTTTAACTCCTTGGTTGGCAGACTTCCATACAGTTCAATTTTCTGGCAGTTCTGGTTATTTTTCACTTTTAAGTTTGTTGTTGTCCTTTTGGTTGAATAAAGAGGCAAAGTACATCTACCTACGCCCCCATCTTGACTGGCAGTCTTGAAACAAGTTTATCTCTAATTATAAATACATCCAATCTTAGAGAAATAACAAATTTTATAAAAATAAAATTTTTGATAAACTAACCACACTGTATTATATTTTGAAGGAATGCTAAAAATATTGAAATTTAAGTTATATTGTAGTTATAAAAACTATAATGCTATCATTTGTGTAACATGTCTGCAATATAAAAGTTGCAATGTATAAAGCATTTTAACATATTTTCAACAGTTTTTGGTCATTGTATCATGTTAATATTTAATTCACACAATTTTCACAATTCTGTTAAAAATTGTATTTTTGTTTTAGATTCCCTTTCTCTGCTGATGACTAAAGTCACTTTCTTTGACATCACTATCAGATAGGTATCTCAGTCACCTGTTACTGTATACTTGGGTAGGAAGAGATAGTATCTCTAGTAAGGTCAGCATGAGTCAACGGTGTGATATGAACATTAAAAGAAATCAGACTAAATCTTAAACTGTGCTAACAGAATAACAGTGCCTAGAATGTAGGAGATCTCGTCAGCAATGGCCAGATGACATGATCAATATTGTGATATAAAATGACCCAGAATCACTATAATATTCTAAGAAAGGGGACCAGGAAAGATACAAGACTAAAATCACAACAGACAAGGAATGGTTGAAAGGATCAAGGGTTCCTATTTATGGGAAAGGGGGAATAATTAAAGTAGAAAAGGTTTCAAATGCTTGAAAACTTCCTATCAGACGTACTCTGCATCATCTCAAGTGATATATGAAAATAACAGACTGAAAATATTAGATATAAATTTCTACTAAAAGTAAATAAGAACACCTTAACATCACAATTTTTCACAGATTATATGATATCTCACCTATGATATAAATGAGCATAAAAAGACTGAAGGTGTTTATTTAAAAAGTGGGTAATCAGACTACATAACTCTTAAGAGCAAATTTACCATATCAGTCTAAAATTCTTCTCAAAGTTAAGGACTGAAAATATTTAATCCTACTGAAATGTGGGTGTTTTTGTAATGGTGCCTGAAATATCTAGATATCAATCAAGTATTATCTGATTTCTGATGAGCAAAATATGAAAAAGTTGTATTTGCCCCAATTTAATAAGTAATTTTTGCAGTGGTGATTGCTTTTCAAAGGTTGTTTTTGTTTGTTTGTTTACTTCAAGTGATATGGCCTGACAAAGTGTTAAGTGACTAACTGAACGTTTGAATCATTCAGTCATTCATTTAACACAGATTTATTCAGCGTCTGATACTGATATGTTTCAAAGCCTGCAAGGTGACAGGCAAAAAGAGAGAACAAGATAGGGCCTCAGCCTATATCTATTGGGGTAAGTAGACACACGCAATAACCATTTTCTAAAGTATTGGATCTTATTCTAGAAGCATGTGCTCTGGGAGCACACTAAGATGATGTATACTTTTTCCAGAAGAATCAGGAATGACTTCACAAAAGAGGTGATATTTAAATTGGATTTTAAAAAATTACAGGGACTGCACTAGATAATAAAGGAAGAGAATGACATTTTAGACAGATGAAGTATGTTCTCTAAGGCACGTAAGTAAGTGTTGTGTTTGAGAGAAATGGCAAAAAAGAAAAAAGAAGGTTAAGTGTGAAGTATGACATAGAATGAGAAGATAGTAAAATAAATATTGGCAAAGTAGTTCATGGTTAAGTATCTTAGGACAATATAAGAATTTGGGTTAGCCTTGAGCACAAAGGGAAAATGCTTCCAGATAGACAGGGGATGATCAGGTTTGCATTTTAGAAAATTTATGAGCATCAATGTGAGAAATTCATGCTTTTGAAAGATAAGTTTTTCCTCTGAAATATTATTTTGGTGGGGGGCAGGGGGAGGTGGTATTCAGTCCTCCAACTATTTGCACCAGCAAGGGTAAGTTAATAGGCACCAGATGGCAGCATAAGCTTTATAATATCAGTTATTATTTCTGAGCCTGTATTTTTTTAACTTAATTCCTTTATTCAAAAGTTCCATTAAATGAGTGAACACTATTTGGACTGACTGGTACAAAGTAGATTACTGTAAAGTGAATAATCGTTTTTAAAGAGTTAAAAATATGTTGGTGGATAATAGGGAAAAGGCAGTTAACTCTAGGTGGATAGGAACATTTAGATCAAATTAAGAGTAAAACCTTGAGTTTAATGGACTTCTAAAGTTCTCTTGCAGAAATTGCCATTTATATAAAATGATGATAGATGTCCAGATCACCTAAAATTTTTAAAGCCATTTCATTTTCATCATCTCCCTCTCTACCTTGTTCCCACCATGACCATATAAACAAATACTACTATTCCCATTTTACCAGAAATAAAACTGAGGCTCATATAAATTATATTACTTTACCAGTCATATGTTGCAATTAATAAATGACAGTGCCAAAACCAAACCTCTAGCCCAGTTCTTGGTTCACTTTGTCATATTTCACAGCTAAGAACCATTAAGAACTAGGACAAGATTAAGACAAGGAAATGACAACACAAAATGATTCCATGGAATTTTGTGGGAAGAGAAAACAATGCAAAAACTATAAATTGGTTTGCATAATTTTCTTTTATTTACTGACTTTTTTTGAAAGAGAAACATCAATCTGTTGTTGCACTCATCAGTGCATTCATTGGTTGGTTCACCTTGCATACGTTTTTGAAAATTATTTTGCAGGTATCTGCATGTCAAAGAAAATAATAACTAATATTTAGGGCCACCAGGGAATATACATTGGAGAATATCTATGTTTTTTGGTTGGAGTTGATCATCTGTTGATGAGATAATTAGCAAAAAACAGAAATTATTTGTAATTTAGGACCTAAAAAATTTTAAATGACTACAAATTCCTCATGTCGAAATCAGTGCAGCTTTCCCACGAGCACAAATGTTTGAAGACTTAACAGTGAAACTGTATAATTAGTAGTGTAGGAGGTCTCCCTCTATTTCCTAAGAGAAAAAGGCTATAATAACTCTTTCTGAATTGAAAGAATAGTTTTTCTTTTTTCAGAGTTTATTTTAACAGTGAGACTTTTTTTCCAATTTGAAAAATGTTCCTGAGATCTATACCACCAAGTCACATCTTTCCCGTGCTTTATCATTATACTTAATTTTTGCAACCAAAATTATGCAAATAGAATAGAAACTAACATCTTTGGTCATAAGTGTTATAATTGAAAGATGAATCTAATTTTTATTTTTAAAACAAAGGGAGAAAATAATTCATCAAACAAGTCATTTGAAAAATTTTCACTAACTTCTATCTGAAATTCTGGTTTTCCCAGTTTCTGTCTGCACTTTCAAGAATATACATCCTTTTTCTTACCTTACCATGAAAATGTTTCCACCTCTAAAGTCTCATGTTCACAATGTTTCAAATATTAACTTATACTGAAACTGGTAGGGGTTTGGAGACATAGAACAGGCTAGTCCACACCCATGTGTGGCAGATAAAAATCAGGAAGGATATCTGAGGATGGAGAAGCACCAGGCCCACAACAGGCCCCCAAGCCCAGGGCTCCAGTGCCATGAAAAGAAGTCCCCATAACTTCTGGCTGTAAAAATCAGTGGGGATTGAGGCTGTGTCAGACAGAAATTTCTAGAGTCCCAGGTAGTTCCTCTTAAAGGACCCATGCACAAACTTATTTGGACTCACTACCTCTGCGCTCAAGCATGAGGGCAGCAGATTAAAAGGCATAAAAGACATATGGGGAAGAACTGATTTGTCCTAAGAGACATACAGGAAGGAACTGAACTGTCCTGCATCAGGGCAAGAGCTGGGGGCAGGAGGGCAGCTTTTTCCCAGACATAAGAGCTGTCAGAAGCCACTGTTTCTTTTCTGAGTACAAACCAACAAAGTCACCAGGCAGGCATCATATTCTCCATCAACCTGGCTCACACTGTTTATCCAAATTTGGTGACTCTCTAAAGCCCTACCCCACACAACTTATAGGACCCACCCAACCTGTTTCCAGTTGCTTCTTCTTATAAATAAATGCCTTGTATTGACCCATGCTTCAGAGTATCCTAATTTCTCTCAAACAAGCAATATCTGGCTTCTAGGAGCCCTGTACCTCTCTCTAAGTAGCCCCAGACATGGCAATAGCAGCAGCCAGTCTTGCTTCACAGTTTGGCCTTCCCTGGGTACCTCCAAGCCCAGCTCAAGTAGCAGCCACCTACAGATCACTGTGTAGCTTATGCTGTGTGATCCAGACTGTGTAGGTTATGCTATGTGACCCAGGACTGAACATAGTCACTGGTTGACAATGGATGTGACAACAGTAATCAAGGCTCAATTACAAGAGGAGGGTGTACTCAGCCCACACAGTTGGTGTACCTTGAGCACCCAGTTTGGGTATCAGGGGAGGCCCTGTCACCGGACCCTACAGGGCACATACTATGTTAGGCCTCTCCACAAAGCCTGGAAGATGTAACAGATCTACTTAAAACATAGAAACAAACACAGGGAAGCTGCCAACATTAGGAGACAAAGCAACATGGCCCAAATGAAATAACAGAACAAAACGCCACAAAAAGAACTAAACAAAATGGAGACAAGTAATATAGATGCAGAATTCAAAACACTGGTTATAAGAATGTTCAAGGAACTTAATGAGGACCTCAACAGCATAAACAAATCCAGTCACAAACAACGAATACACTAACTGAAATAAAAATCAATTTATAGCCTTTACGGTGTGATTCAGTGGTTTGGGCAACATCCAGCATACCAAAAGTTCACTGGTTTAATTCCCAGTCAGAGCATATGCCTGGGTTGCAGGCCAGATCAACAACTGGTCACAAGAGAGAGGCAACCAATCAATGTATCTCTCTCACATCAATGTTTCTCTCCCTCTCTTCCTCTCTCCCTTTCATGCTCTCTAAAAATAAATACATAAATTCTTAAAGAAAAAAACTTACAGGTAATCAACAGTACAGTGGAAGAAGCTGAGAATCAACTGAAGGATTTGGAATATAAGAAAGCAAAACACAACCAATCAGGACAGAAGGAAGAAAACAAGAATCTAAAGATAGAAGGATAGTGTAGGAGTCTCTGGACAACTTAAAGTATCCCAACATTCATATCATTGGGGTGGCCAGAAGGAGGAGAGAGAAAGAAATTAGAAATCTATTTGGTAATAATGAAAGAAAATATCCCTAACTTGGTGAAGACATACATGTCCAGGAAGCACAGAGTCCCAATCAAGATGAAACCAGAGGTCCACATACAGACGATCATAATTAAGATGACAAGGTTTAAAGAAAAAGAGAGAATCTTAAAAGCTGCAAGAGAAAAGCAGTTAGTTACATACAGGGGAGCTATCATAAGCTGGTCAGCTGATTTCTTAACAGAAACTTTGAAGACCAGAAGGGATAACAGAAACTTTCAAGACCAGAAGGGACTGGCAAACAATAAAGTTATGAAAAGCAAGAACCTACAACCAAAATTATTCTTCCCAGCAAAGCTATCATTTAGACTTGAAGGACAGATACAGAGCTTCCCAGACAAGAAATAACTAAAGGAGTTCATCACCATCACACCAGTATTACATGAAATGTTAAAGCAAGGGATGTCACACTCATTTTCACCAGGGGCGACATCAGCCTCCAAGTTGCCTTCAGGGGGCCAAAATAATTTTAGGACTAAATAAATGTAATTACTCCTTAACTGTTAAGGAGTTGAAATTACATCCAGCCCTTTGAAGGGTCATATGGAAAATGACTTGGCACAGGAATCCTGGCAGCTTTTCCTTCAGGTCTCTCCCGAGACCCACCAACACCAGACTTTCCTCAAATGTCTCTAGTCCACTCCGCCCCTGCTCTGCCGAAGCCCAGGCAGTCCACAGGTTGGCAACAGACTTGTTTCTCTATAGGAAGGTCATATTCTCAATCTTGCTCAGTTTAGCACCTGCATAGCGGCATACAAGATGTGGTGGGCAGTGAGACTCTCAGTCAGCCAGCCAGAGGGAAGAACCCACCAAAGAACAAGTCAACAACAGCCAAAACCCAATTATAATAGAGAGTCCACATGAACAGCATAAAGGGCATCCCAAGAATATCCAGCTTAGGAGATCAAGGAGACTGCACCATTGAGTGCAGGTGTTATATTACATAAGGCGACTCCATGAATACAGGGAGTCAAAGCAGATCATTGTAATATGCAGAATAAACAAGAACAGTTACCTAAAATGGGGAGACAAAGAAACCAACCCCAAGACAAAGGAAAAAAGAAGTCCCCAGAAAGAGTGCTAAATGAAATTGAAGCAAGCAATCTATTAGTGATAGAGTTTAAAATAATGGTATAAGGATACTCAAGGAGCTCAATGAGAACTACAAGGAACTCGATGGAAGCTACAGGGAAGTTACTGGGAACTACATAAGCATGAAAAAAAAAACATAGAAACCATGAGTAAGAGTCAAGAGGAAATGAAGAATGCAACATCTGAAATGAAAAATACACCAGAAGGAATTAAAAGCAGGCTAGATGAAGCAGAGGACTAAAGTTGGAGGACAAGGTAGAAAAAAAAACACTCAGACAGAAAAATAAAATGAAAAAAAAAACCTCAAAAAGAATGAAGATAGTTTAATGGAGTTGCAGGACAACAGGAAAGATAATAATATTCAGATCATAGGGGTACCAGAAGGAGAAGGTGAGCAAAGGATAGAAAACCTGTTTGAAAAGGTAATGACAGAAAACTTCCCTAACTTAGTAAGGGAAAAATTCACAAAAGTCCAGGAAGCACAGAAAGTTCCAGTCAAGATGAACCCAAAGAGGCCCACTCCAAGACATATTGTAATTAAGTTGGCAATATTTAAACACAAAGAGAGAATCTTAAAGGCAGCAAGGGAGAAACACCCAATAATATACAAGAGAGCTACAACAAGGCTATCAGCTGATTTCTCAATAGAAACACTACAAGTCAGAAGGGAATGGCAAGAAATATTCCAAGTAATGAAAAGTAAAGACCTACGACCAAGATTACTCTACCCAGTGAGGCTCCCAGTTAAAATAAAAGGTAAAAAAGTAGCTTCCCAGAAAAGGCTGAAAGAATTAATCTCCACAAAAACAGCATAGCAAGAGATGCTAAAGGGACTGCTTTAAGAAGATAAAGAAAAGGGGGAGGGGCACGGGAATACAGGTACAAAAGAAGAAAATGGAAATGATTAAGTACCTGTCAATAATAATCTTAAATGTAAATGGATCAAATGCACCAATCTAAGGACATAGGGTGGTTGAATGGATAAGAAAACATGACCCACATGCACACTGTCTACAAGAGACCCACCTCAGAAACAAAAGATATACACAGGCTGAAAGCGAAGGATGAGAAAAATACATTCCAAGCAAATGGGCATAAAAAAAAAGCTGGGGTAGCAATAATATTTATATCAAACAAGATAGACTTCAAAACAAAGGCCATAACAAGAGACAAACAAGGTCACTACATAATACTTAAGGGAGTAGTTCAACAAGAGAATATAACCCTTGTAAACATATATGCACCCAACATAGGGGCACCAAAATATATAAGAAAAATTATGGAGGACTTCAAGAAAGGTATCAACCAATAGCACCACTGTCATCATAGGTGATTTTAACACTCCAGTATCAACAATGGACAGATCTCCCAAACAAAGAATCAACAAGGATATTGTGGCACTGAATGACACTCTAGATCAAACAGACTAAATTGATATATACAGAGCCTTTCACCCCAAAGAAGTAAAACACACATTCTTTTCAAACACACATGAAACATTACCAAAAATAGACCACATGGTAGAACACAAAACAAGCCTCAATAAATTCAAGAAAACTGAAATCATATCAAGCATCTTCTCAGATCACAATGGCTTCAGACCAGAAACCATCCTCAAGGAAAAAACAAAAACAGTCAAATACATGGAAACTGAATAATATGTTATTAAATAATGAATGTGTTAACAATGAGATCAAGGAAGAAATCAAAAGGTTTCTGGAAACCAATAAAAGTGAACACACAACAACCCAAAACCTCTGAGACATAGTGAAGGTAGTCCTGAGAGGGAAGTTCAAAGCAATACAGGCCTACCTAAAGAAGATAAGAAAATCTCCAATAAACAACCTAAACTTATATCTAAAAGAACTTTAGGAACAACAATAGCAAAGCCCAGAGTAAGCAGAAGGAAGGAAATAATCAAGATTAGAGGATAATTAAATGACATAGAGACTAAAGAAAACATTTTAGTATATGTGCTGCCGAAGCGAGCACTAAAGAAAACATTTTAAAGGATCAATGAATCCAGGAGCTGATTCTTGGAAAAGATAAACAAAATTCACATACCTTTAACCAGATTCATCATGAAAAAAAAAGAAAGGAACAAAATAAATAAAATCAGAAACAAAAAAGAAGTTACAACCGATACCACAGAAATACAAAGGATTGTCATAAATTACTATCAACAACTAAATGCTAAGAAATTAGATAACCTGGGTGACAGGGAGAAATTTCTAGAAACATAAAATCTTCCAAAACTGAATCAAGAAGAAGAAAATGTAAATAAACCAATAAAAACTAGTAAAATTGAAGCAGTACTCAAAAAGCTCCTGGCACATAAAAGCCCTTGACCAGATAGCTTCACAGGCAAACTTTACCAAACATTTAATGAAGAACTAACTCCTATCCTCAAACTATTCCAAAAATTCAAGAAAAGGGAAGATTTCTAAACTTTTTATGAGGCCAGTATTACCCTAATTCCAAAACTAGGAAAAGACACAACAAAGAAAGAAAATTACAGGCAACTTATTGGTAACCTGCATCCAGCAATACATTAAAAAGATCATACACCATGATCCAGTGGGATTTATCCCAGGGATGCAAGGATGGTACAATATTCCCAAATCTATAACCATAATATACTACATAATAAAATAAAGGACAAAAATTACATAAGCATGTCAAGAGATGCTGAGAATCCACTGGATAAAATCCAGCACCTATCTAATATTTAAAAAAAAAAACAGCAAAGTGGGAATAGAGTTAGCATATCTCAACATGATAAAGATCACAGATGAGAAACTGACAGCCAACATCATACTCAATGAGCAAAAACTAAAAGCTTTCCCACTAAGATCAGAACAACACAAGGGTGTCCACTTTCGCCACTCTTATTCAACATAGTCTGGAAGTTCTAGCCACAGCAATCAGACAAGAAAAAGAAATAAAAGGCATCCAAATTGAAAAGGAGGAAGTAAAACTGTCGTTATTTACAGATGACATAATAATGTATATAGAAAACCCTAAAGTCTCCACCAAAACAGTACTTGACTTAATAAGTGAATTTAGCAAAATAGCAGGATAGAAAGTTAATATTCAGAAATTGAGGGCATTTTTGTACACCAAAAATGAAAGATCAGAAAGAGAAACTAGGAAAAATTCCTACTATAGCAACAAGAAAAATAAAGTATGTGGAATAAGCTTAACCAAGGAGGTAAAATACCTATACTTGGAAAACTATAGAACATTGAAGAAAGAAATTAAGGAAGATACAAATAAATGGAAGCATATACTGTGTTCATGGAATGGAAGAGTTAACATCATTAAAATGTCCATATTACCCAAAGCAATCTGCAGTTTCAACACAATACCTATTAAAATACCAATGACATATTTCACTGATTTAGAACGAATATTTCAAAAATTTATATAGAACTCAAAAAGACCCCAAAATAGCCTCAGCAATCTTGAGAAAGAAGAACAAAGTAAAGGGACAACAACAGCTGATATCAAACTATACTACAAGGCCACTGTAATTGAAACAGCCTGATACTGACACAAGAATGGACACCTACATCAGTGGAACAGATTAGAGAGTCCGGAAATAAACCCATGTCTCTATAGTCAATATTTGACAAAGCGGGTATTAGCATACAATGGAGTAAAAATAGCCTCTTCAATAAATGGTGTTAGCAGACCTAAAGGGAAAAATAAACAAATGGGACTCCATCAAATTATACAGCTTCTGCATGGCTAAAGAAACCATCATCAAAATGAAAAGGGAACCAACTGTAGGGGAGAACATATTTGCCAATGATACATCATACAAAGGCTTGATCCCAAAATACATAAAGAACTAAATTTACTCAGTATCAGGAAGACAAAAAATCCAATTAAAAAATGGGCATAAGATCTGAATAGACACTTCTCCAAGGAGGAGATACACAAGGCCCATAGACATATGAAAAGATGCTCAATATCACTATCCATAAGAGAGATGCAAACTAAAACCACAATGAGATATTAGCCCACACTGGTCAGAATAGCCATCATTAATAAATCAACAAACAACAAGTGCTGGCAAGGATGTGGGGAAAAGGGAACCCTAGTGCACTGTCAGTAGGAATGTGGACTGGTGCAGCCACTGTGGAAAACAGTATGGAATTTCCTCAAAAACTAAAAATGGAACTGCCTTTGGACCTGGAAATTCCACTGTTGGGATTATACCCTAAGGATCCTGAAACACCAATTCAAAAGAACTTACACACCCCAGAGTTCATAGCAGTGCTATTTACAATAGCCAGCTGCTGGAAACAGTTTAAGTGCCCATCTGTAAATGAGTGGTTCAAAACACTATGGTACATTTACACAATGAAATACTATGCAGCAGAAAGAAAGAAGGAACTCCTACCTTTAGTGATAGCATGGATGGAACTGGAGAATATTATACTAAGTGAAATAAGACAGTCAGTGAAAGACAAATGCCATATGATCTCACCTGTAAGAGGAATCAAATGAACAAAAATAAAGTATCAAGAAAAATAGAACCAGAGCTTGTAAACATGAAACTGACAGCGACCAGAGGGGAAAAAAGGAAGGGGGATTATGGTGGAAAGGAGAAGGGACTTGTCAAAGAACATGCATAAATGACCCATGGACTTGGATAACAGTTTGGGAATGAACTATGGGAGTGGGGGTGGGCTGGGTGAAGGAGGGCAAAGCGGGTAAAAAGGGACAACTGTAATAAAATAACAATAAAAATTTTTGAAAATAAGATACTATGTTACTCACTAAAAGATCAAAAATGTGAATAATAAAATGGCAGTACATACCTACCTATCAACAATTGAGTCTAAAAAACAAAATAAACAAATAAGCAGAACAGAAACAGAATTGTAGATACAGAGAACATTCTGACGGTTGCCAGATGGGAGGTGGTCAGGGGGATAGGTAGAAAAGGTGAAGGGATTAGGAGGAAAAACTGGTACTTACAGAATAGTCATGGGAATGTAAAGTACAACCTTGGGAATACAGTAGCCAAAGAACACATATGCATGACCCATGTACATGGACAGTGGTGTGGGGATTGCCTGAGGGAGTTATGCAGGCTAGGTAGAGGAGGGCAAAGGGGGAAGAACTGGGACAACTGTAAAAGCATAAACAATAATATTGACTTTTAAAAAACAAATTATTAATGATAAATCTCTCTGATATCAGAAGGAATCAGCATATTTCTTATGGGAAATTCAAAAACAAATATTTTAACCCTGAAAACATATTCTCTGAAAGAATTTATAACATACTTAAATGAATTATAAAAAGGTAGTTTTAGAAGTGGTCAACTACACTGGAATAGTTTTGAGATACTGCTTTACTTTACATTTTCTTTTCCTTTTTATTACACCTCTATTATTTCTATCTGCTTGAATTTATAAGCCCTATTTTCAAGATTTACTCTCCAAAATGTTTCAAATCATATAAGACTAAATATTAACATGTTGCTGCCAGCCAGCCTAGGTTTATTCTCTTTTATTCTTCAGTGAGAAAAAAAAATCAATTAAACCATAAATCTGGTTTTGATTTGTAGAGGTAAACAGTCATTTAATTTCTTGGTATTACACACACTTATTTCTAAGCTTCAGATCTTAAATGAAAAGTTAAAGTCTAATGTGGCTCATTCCTATTACCTAATCTAAAAAACAAAATATACAAAAATTTTAAAATATTTTTAAAAGACAGCTAAACCAAATGATGTTGGTTTGTAAACTTTAATGAGTATATATTAAAATTTTGCAAAAAATGAAATTACCTTGGTCATTATCTATGCCAGTGACATCCAATCTTGAATGATCATAAGAATTACTTGTAATCTTTTTTAACACACCAATGCCAGAGGTCCAAGACTTCTAGTCAAATGGCAGAGTAGATAAATGTTGTGCTTTCCTCTTCCCATGACCACATCAAAATTGCAACTAAGCTATAGAACAACCATCACTGAGAACTGCTTGAAGACTAGCTAGACAAAAGTCCTATAACTAAGGATATACGGAAGAATCCATGTCAAGACTGGTAGGAGGGTTGGACACATGGAACAGGCTGGTCTCACACTTAGTGTGCAACCAGTTCCAGTCCCAGAAAAGTCTTTCCATTCCAGGGTTCCAGTGCTGGGAAGGTAAGTCCCCATAATTCTGTCTGTGAAAACCAGCAGGAATTCTGGGTAAGTGAGATGAAAGGCTTCTAGAATCCCAGGCATTCCTCTTAAAGGGCTCTGTGAATGGATCTACCTGCTGACAGAGTCACTTGCTCTAAAAGCACAAGAGATTATATGGAAAAAGATATTTCAGACAAATAGAAACAAAAAAGAAAACTGAGGCAGTAATACTTATATCTGACAAAATAAACTTTAAAATAAAGGCTATAACAAGAGACAAAGAAGGACCCAGCAATTCTACTTCTGGGTATTTATCCAAAGAAACAAAACACTAATTCAAAAAGATGCATGCATCCCTATGTTCACTGCAGCATTATTTACAATAGGCAAGATATGCAAACAACGTAAGTGTCCACTGACAAATGAATGGATAAAGAAGCTGTATATGTGTGTGTGCGTGTGTGTGATCATTCTGTTGTACACCTGAAACTAATGTAATATTGCATGACATCCATAATTAAAAAATAAAAAATAATTTTTTAATAAATAAGTACATAAACATACCAATTCCAGAACCTCACCCTACACTGATTAAATCACAATCAGCAGTACCAAGTTTAAGCCACGACTGGGACAGCGTTTTTTCTTCTCAACTGTTTAACAGAGTATAGAACACGAGCTAATTTTAGCCTGTAAGATTCAGTTTCCTCATCTCAAAAATGGGCATAATGGTTACATTACGTACATATTATGCGGATTAAATGAAATAATGCTTCTAAGGAACCTAGAACAGTAAGAATATGCACTCATATATCTGTCGGTGCTGTTATTAAAGCTCTTGCTGCTGCTCTACCTGGGAAGAGCCTATCAGCACAGGAAGTGCTATAGAAGGGAATCTTAATTGTCTGCACTGCTTTTATTCTTTCTCAAATGAAAAAAAAAAAACTGTCATGCAACTAAAACGTTATTGACTTAGTGAAATTCATAGTGCTACAAATTCTCCAGAACATTACTGGAGGGGAAGAGCTTTATAATAGGAAAATAAAAACTCACTAAGAGAGGAAAGGGATATGAATATAGGATTTATCACCCCCCTTTCAGAAAATTAAGGAAAGAATTCTTCAGGATAGAAACATTTCTTTTTCTCTACAACTTCCAAAGTTTCTCCCTAAATTCAAATTTTGTTTTGAATCATCTCTACTCTTTCTTCTTATATTGTAAAGATTCTAAGATTATTTCTCAAACTGTTAATGTCTGCTAGATTTCTTGATGAGGGGTGAACAAACATATAGACCACCAATTTCAGGTGGAAAAATGCTATCCCTTTGCAATCTTTCATCAGGTTATCTTTATCTGCCTTAATGACAAGTTGTTTATGCCAAAGTACAAGTAAAATTTTATACAGAAGAAATTTTTTAACTTCTTTTTAACTAACCAGAGAATCATGATTTATAGTTATAGGTTTTGGGGGTTAGTAGCAAGTTAGTAGTGGCTCTGTCAGATAATTCTGGATAATTTGTAAAAACTATTTAACCCAAGGTTATGGAACTTCTGGTTCAGAACTACTTCAACACATGTCAGATACCACGTCAAGGATTATTCAAATCTGAAAAGCTGAGGCTTTCAACTTGGAATACTGAGAAGAATGAATTTTTAATCCATTCTTCAGTGCAGCAATTTTCAACCAATGTGCCACCAGAGGGACGCTGGTGGGTCGCAAGAAAGTTTAAAACACGCAATACCTGACTACTTAGTCAGGGGGACTGCTCTCTTTTCCCTTAGACTGTCGAATAAAAACATAATAACAACCAACACAACAGTTGTCCAGTGTGAATGAATCAAAATTGTACCTATTTTTTTTGTCAAACTGTCAAAAAATTACATATTTCTTGGTGTGCCACAGATTTTAGTAATGAGTTCATGTGTGCCATAAGATGGAAATGTTGAAAAATCGCTCCTTTAGTGCATTAGAAATGTAGCATTCATCTCTTGCCCCCAAGGTACATGAAGATATCAAATGCTGCAAGTCACATTCACAGTAGTCATGGAGTTATGTGCCAACACGGTTTGTATTGTGAAGAAATATTGCTTGCTATCTCAACTAAAAATCTTGTGATCTTAAATTGAGATAAGGTCATTTAAGAACTGATATATACAACTTGGCACTTCTTGCAATTGCAGGGATAGTCTTTATGGCCAATAAAGAATTATAAAAATGTATTATTTTTCTTACCCCTCACTCATACTTGCTAATATAGTTTATGGACTTGCTTCAAGAGAAAACATTTTGACTCATATATAAACAAACCACACCTGGCTATGCATAAGACTGGTGCTCCATACTGTAACAATGACATTTTTTTCAGTCAACACCACAGCTCAGAAAATAATTGTTAAAAACAAACAAACACAAATCTCTATTGTAGAGTCTGGATTTTTAGTGAGAGCAGAACAGAGTCATCAAGCACTTCTCTCTCAATATATTCGGCACAAATACCAAGAGCTGAATTAGACCTTCTAACTTAAAATTTAGTATCTCCTAGTACATAAATTATAAAGTATCTATTTTTCCACAAAGTATTAATGTGTTGATATAATCTAAAATCAAGCAATGTCGTTAGGTAAAGAAATGCTATCAATAGCTTCTTTACCTTATCTCTAAGCATATTTGTCATTAACCTTAAAGTTGATTTTCCAGTTTTAAAACAATCCCTGAGCATGACTGGTATCTGTTTTTGTTGTAAGGAATACAGCTCTGAATAAAGCCTTTGTCATTTTGATTTCTTCACTTTTAGCAACAAAAGATCATCAAGTTTTGAAAGCATTAAAAATGACAAAAAAAACCTCAATGACTTCCTTTGATTATTAGACAAAGTTTTAGAAAAGACACTAGACACTAGGAGGAAAAAGAACTCCTGGTGTTCATCATTGGGCTTTTCTATTTGTATTTTTAATGCTTATATGAAATTGTCACAACTGCACATTCACTTTTTCTAGTATATACTCAATATATGTTCTAGATTGCTCCAGAATAGTCACTATTTAGATCTATAATATTATTGTGAATAATTTAAAATTTTTCATTACTGTTTTTATATTCAACAAACCCATTTTTAACTACTAATGCATTTTTGGGAATTGGGACTATAACAGAAAAGTAACAAACAACGCAAAATTTAATAAATATAAATGACCTTTATATAAAGACTTATAATCCAAGACATAATATATATTGTATCCAGTTAAGCGATTATTGGTTGACATTAACCATCTTTACAATATAGGTGTGAATGTGAAGTACAAAAGTCTGTGAAAATATTTGTCGTGAAATAAATGCAAAAAAAATTATTTCATTGCTTCTTTTTCTCTAACACTACCAAAATTCATGGTCCCCTTGATAAAATGCCAGGTCCATATGCAACAAATTAGAGAAACACTGTTATAAAGGACAAAAAACAGAAGTCTGAGTTAGGATGGGTGATAGAGCGAACACAAAGACAGACCTTTACTACACATAAGAAAACTAAGTAATTGATAAACTTTCAAGAATAGCAACCCATTCACATCATAAGCAATCCTCCTTGTTTCATCTGTGACTGAAAAACACGCTTCATCCAAATACCTTATTATGAATCATTGTGAAAGAAAACACCAGCCATAATCACATTGAATGAATTTCTTGAGTAATAACTCAGATGAACAGTCTAGTCTGTACATAAGTGAACGTCCTAGGAATGAAATGGCTTGGATGGCATCTGAAAAGGATCTTCTTTTGAGCAATAGCTCAAACAATCAAAACAGAACACCACATTGTAGATATAATTTCAGCAGATTTTCTCTTTCGATGTTCATTTTTTTACAGCAAGTTCATGCATGCGTGTGGCATGTAAAAATACAAATCCTTATGTAAATGTCCACTTCCTAATGGCATATAATTCAATCATAGTACCACAACTTCTTTAAACATTGCAAATCAAGAGGCCATAGAACCAAGGGCAATAAAGATTATAGATATGCAATACAGATTCTTTCAAAGCCAACTTGTACTTTCTTTCTCCCTTGGTATCAGTTTTCAGTGATTCTTCATTTTTTTTCTACTGTAGTACTGATATAACGTCAAAGTGGTAATAATTTTGTTTCTACTCATTAAAGGGTCGGTGTAAGAGGTTCTGCTTTTGGTAATACCAAACATTTCTGCCCCAAATATGGATCTTCTTTAGGCTTGTATGGTGGACAAACATGACATGGAGAAGCTACCTCCTACTATTCTGCTTAGTTTGCTTACTCTATACATATTAAAACCAAATTTTCCTTAGGAAAAAAGATGACTTATTCTCTGACTTATTCTTTAGTTATTAAATTCTGAGTGTGTTCCAGTATATGGTTGCAATTACTATATTTTGTAGGAAACACTCAGAAACACAAAGAATCCAAAGCTGTGTCAGAATGTTGTCACAATATACTTAACACAAATAAATCATGATTTAATTGATGGTGAAAACTTGCTCTCAAACATAAATGTACCTTATGCATGGTGGAACTGAGAGTTTATAAGGTTTGTACCCTACACAGTTACCTGGAACTGTGTGGCACTGTCCTGGTCCCAGAAATACTACAATCATGATGTTAGAATGAACAAAACAAATAATTACTAATAAATTTTTCTATACCAAATACCAATTATCTTTTTATTTGAAGTATAACTATGCACACAAGAAAAATCTACTATTTCTATATTAATGCAATCAGTCTTTTATTCCTGAAATTACTTTGAGACAGAAAAGTTCCCACATAAGCCTGTGCAACATCCCATTTCTAGACCATCTCAAGGTCTGCCTACTTAATGTGGGTTTAAATCCTATGCGAAAGTCAGGGTCTTGGGATCCTTATTTATATTGGTAAGTCATAATAATAATTATAATAATATCCCAACCAAAGTGTCTGTCATTTCATGTAAGATAAATAATCTTGGCTGAATTAAAACAAATGTTGAGATAATTATTACTGTTTACATTTCAAAGCAATCATAAGCTTCCCAAAATGAATCAAATTCACAACTGCTACTCTCACAGAGCTTATGTATTAGGACTGCTATGAAAGGTCATCCATCAGATTTTTCTCACTTATAAAAAACACATTTCTCCTCTGTTTATAAAGATGTGACTATCTTTGAATTTTTGTTTCCATTTTTAGTATGTCTTAAATATTTGTCTTAAAACTACTTTTTCAATGATCTACTAGAGTATGCATATAATTAAAGATTATTATCTAAAAAGTCATTTATAATAATTCATGCATGTTCCAGATTACCTGCACAACGTCACCTTTAATAGATACACATTTGCCCTGGCTGGCATAGCTCAGTGGTTTGAGCGCGGGCTGCGAACCAGGCATCGCAGGTTCAATTCCCAGTCAGGGCACATGCCTAGGTTGCAGGCCATGTCCCCCAGCAACCGCACATTGATGTTTCTCTCTCTCTCTCTCCCTTCCCTCTCTAAAAATAAATAAATAAAATCTTTAAAGAAAAAACAGATACACATTTACCTGCACACTTCTCTAGCATTATTTGAGTGTTTGCACACTTATGAACCTGTCACACACTTTTTTTTTAACCTCCAGGCTTTTGGACAAGCTATTTCCTCTTTTACAATACCCTTAACACTTTTATTCTGGCTAATTCCTACTCACCTTTTCACTACCATCTTAGCCATCATGTCCTACAGGAAGCTTTCCCTGGCTTGAGTTAGGTGTCCCTCCTATGTGCCTCTATACATCTCTGTAGTAACTTGCTTCAATAGTAATTATTGTAAAATAGTGAAAATGTCCAATGGTCTGCCTGTCTCCCCCTGTATACAATATGTTCTTTAAGGGCAGGGAGTATTTAATGATTCTTTTTATATCTCTAGCAACTAGACAACAGTGGCCATTAACAAGATACAGTATATTTAAGAATATAAGGCAAACTAGTCAATATTATTTCACAGAAGAGAGACTCCATGTCTTGGAACACACTCCCAATTATTTCATTTTAAACAACAAAGTACAACTTGGGAAAGATTTATTAGTTTGAACTGACTTCAATCACTACTGGCTTTTGATGGTCTTATAGGTCATTCTGATAGAATAGTTAAAAACAGAAGCAAAAACATTTAATACAAATTTAGTGTTCCTGGCAATTTTATTCACAACTGTTAGGTATTAGATGCCAAGTAAATAAGGCTTTCAAAGATGACTTTCAAAAATTATATGGTTACATCACAGCAGTCATAAAGTATACACTTTATGCTAACTGTATACACATACACATTATGCTAACTGAAATAGGTGAGAGAACAGCAAATACCATATGATTTCACTCATACATGGAACCTAATGAACAAACTAAACAAGCAAAATAGAGACAGAATCATAGAATGACAGTAAGAAGAAAAAAGTCAAAATCCCATTTAACTAATACATAGTGGAAGCCAGACATTAATCAATAATCCAAGATTACATAACTATCAACAGAGAGAAAATTTTGGAGGAAAAAAATAAGACTTGATAATATAATCTGAGAAAGTAATCTGACATATGATCAAGAATATTCTCCTGAGTCCTGGCTGGTGTGGCTCAGTGGATTAAATGCTGGCCTACAAACCAAAGGGTCGCTGGTTTCATTCCCAGTCAGGGCACATGTCTGGGTTGCGGGCCAGGTCCCCAGTAGGGGGGCGCACAAGAGACAGCCACACATTGATGTCTCTCTCCCTCTCTTTCTCCCTTCTCCTCTTTCTAAAAATAAACAAATAAAATCTTTTTAAAAAAATTCTCCTGAATGATGTTTAAGCTAAGACGGATGGATAGGAGTTTGAAGGCTGGCAAGCTTAAACTGGTAGGGACTAGAATTAAGACTTTGAGTTTTTTTTCTTAAATGAATATATAGCTACTAAAAGCTGTTACTATCTAAAAGATTATTTGTCCTCCTAAGTAGGCTAGAAATTATTCTAGTGATGTTGGTCCAAACCTCAATGTGCTTCACAACTTCCTTTCTTCATAAGAAATTTCAGCAAGTTCTTTCTTGCAAATTCAGAATTAGTGATATCTTAATGGAAGAGGCATCGTCAAAATTTGATAATGCCAAAATACCCAGACCACAGTGCTGTCTTGTATACTATCTCTAAAAATACCTAGACCACAGTACTGTCTTGTATACTAAAGAAATATGAAAGAAATATGAAGTCAAAGAGATAAACTTAGAATTACGTTGCATTATTAAATGGGAATTCATCATATTTCCTCCCACAAAGTCTATAACTAAAAGACAAAATTTCTCTTTGGAAGAAGCTGTGAGACTTTCATTTCTACCACTGATTATCCTATACAAACAAGCAAACAAACAAAAGAACCTAATTCAATTTAGAAATAAACTTAAACTTCTAATAATTTTATTATAATTATTGAAGTATATTTATTTTTCTATTATAAATCTATAAATACCTTTATAGGGAATTTTTTAAATGTAAAGTAAAAATTTCAGAAGAAAAATGTGTTCAGAATCCCACAACTGCGAAACAAGCACTATAAACTTTTGGTGTTTGAATTGTTTTTAGTTACTATTAACAGTAAGTTGTATTCTTTAATCAGGTGTTAATTAAATTTAAAATCTTTATAATTAATCAATCTCACCAGTTCTTTCATTTTTATTACACTGTAGTAAGATCTACAATAAAGACCAATCTGAATGCTGAAATCTGTGCCCATGATTCTCTCATTTGGGTAGCCACTTTGGCTCCATTTTTAATAGTGATTTATTTCCCTAAAATAAATATTGTCGATACAGAGAAAGAAGTACAAAAGAACCATATATTTTTATGTGAACTTCAAACAAGAGGAATACTATTCTAAATTATTTGATCTGCCTCTTTAGAAGATGTAGCACCTGAAGACCAGACACCTCTTTCTATAAATCTAACTAGCCTTTTTTCCCCTCCATCATTAGAATAGCTTTTCTGTTGTTTTGCTTGATTTTTTGTTTTTGTTTTTCTTTCAGGTCAGCACTATAGAAACTAGTTGAATTGATTAGAGGGACTATGCAGGATTTATTTGTCATCAAATATTAGAAATACTAGAATAATTCAGAATGGGAAGATGCCCATATGAGAATTGTACAGGGTTCAACCACATCTCTTGTCTCATTTTGACAGTGATGAGCTCACTAATGAGCAAGAACTCATTTCAGTGGCATATGTATTAAAAACCTACACAATAATTATATTTTTCTTTTAATCAATGCATATTAGATTTATGTAAATTAAACATGCTCATTAACATATCTGTTAATGAGATTACACTGTATTTCTTCCTAACTTGTATTGTGATATATATTCATTCTATAATTCAAGAATTTCAATACAGAAAGCTGAGAATCATTTTCCGTCTTTACTTAAATTATCTTAATGCCCTGTGGACCAGTTCAGTATACTTAACTTCTGAATCAAACTTCTAAGAAATACAATATTTTAACGCTCACAGAAACAAGTGGAAAAAGGATGAAAACTGACTGAAACAGAATATATAGTTATCAGAATTATGTTGCAAAGTTTTTATTTGGTTTAGTTTGTGCTTGGTTTGGCACTACAGCACAAAAAAACTACCTCCACCTTTACCATAAAAACTACTAATGATTGTAATTTCAATTAAATTAGGCTTTCATGTTCAATTGTTTCAATTATTTACTCTATGCACAAAGCCAAATGTCTCCCAACAATCAATATCTGCTTTGAAAAATAAAAATTCAGAATTTTAATATGTAAGGCATTAAAATACACAACACTTTTTATATACCCTAGACAGAAAGCCTATGATCAGATTAAAAAACAAAAACTACAGAGATATAACCATGAAGGAAAACATTCCTTATTAAAAATATCAAATAATCTGTTCCTAATAAGCAGTAGAAGACACTATTCTAACTTTCAGTATAAGTTGTTCTTTTCATTTGTCTTGCCAAGGAAGGGCTGAAATCAATAAAAGTCACACAGTTTATTCTTTAAGTTTTTTTAATTTAGGCTCAACAACTGGAAGCAGAAAATTTGCAAGTTTCTTTTTTAAACATTTTCTTGTTTATACTGTTACAGTTGTCCCAATTTTCCCCTTTGTACCTCCACACAGCCCACCCCCCACTTCCATAGTAATCCCCACACCATTGCCCATGTCCATGGGTCTTTCATGTTTTTCTTATTGTTGTTCAAGTACAGTTGTCTCCATTTTCAACCCACCCATCCCCACTTCCCACCTTCAAACCTACCCACTTTGGTGTTGTCCATGTGTCCTTTAGACATGTTCCTTGATGGCCCTTTCCCTATTATTCCCTATTATCCCTCTCCTTCCCCTCTCTCTGGTTACTGTCAGTTTGTTCTTTATTTCAATGTCTGTGGTTGTATTTTACTTGCTTGTTTGTTTTGTTGATTAGGTTACACCTATGGGTGAAACCCTATGGTGTTTCTCTCACCACCTGGCTTATTTCACTTAGCATAATGCTTTCCAGTTCCGTGAAGGGTAGTACCAAGCTCCTTCTCTTTCTGCTGTATAGAATTCCATTGTGTAAATGTACCATAGTGTTTTGATCCACTCATTTACTGATGGGCACTTAAACTGTTTCCAGCAGCTGGCTATTGTAAATAGCGCTGCTATGAACACTGAGGTGTGTAAGTTCTTTTGAACTGGTGTTTCAGGATCCATAGGGTATAATCCCAACAGTAGTATTGCTGGGTCAAAAGGCAGTTCCATTTTTAGTTTTCTGAGGAAATTCCATACTGTTTTCCATAGTGGCTGCACCAGTCTGCATTTCCAACTATGCACTAGGGTCCCCTTTTCCCTACATCCTTGCCAGCACTTGCTGTTTGTTGATTTATTAATGATGGCTATTCTGACCAATGTGAGCTGACATCTCATTGAGGTTTTAGTTTGCATTTCTCTCATGGCTAGTGATGCTGAGCATCTTTTCATATGTTGCTAGGCCCTCTGTATGTGCTCCATGGGCAAGTGTCTGTTCAAGTTCTTTGCCTATTTTTTATTTGGGTTGTCTTCCTGGAGTGGAGTCATGTGAGTTCTTTATATATTTTGGAGATCAAACCCTTGTCCGATAAGGTATCATTTGCAAATATATTTTCCCATACAGTTAGATCTCTTTTCATTGTGATGCTGTTTGCTTTAGCCATGCATAAGCTTTTTATTTTGATGAGATCCCATTTGTTTATGCTTTCCTTTATGTCTCTTGCTCTAGGGAACAAATTTATAAGTTTCTCACCCAATTCCTAATATTAAAAATAAAGAATTTAGGTTGAGGGATTATATTAATTGCCTCAAATTTTGCAGTTACTTGGAGCCATTTTAGAACCCTAAATCTTTCCCCAGCTCAGTGTTCTATTAGAATACTATATCATGTTCTGTATTTAGTCTCTCTAAACTAAATCTACACAGTTCAGGCACAAATTAACAATGAGTAATCAATTATTTGCCAATAAAGGAACAGTATTTGAAGTTATCCATTGTCATGCAAGCAACAAATGTTTAGATAATACATAATTGACTGATTTGACACTCTGATCTACACAAGTAAAAAACAAACAAACAAACAAACAACCTAGGACTGACTCCCAAATTGACCCCTATAGGAATTATTTTCACAACAATTATGCCTAAAAGCAACACAATCTTGTTGAATTTTCTTAGTACATTGTACTTTTCACACACAATAATTTTACTCTTATAATGCTTTATAGGCTTTGGGAAAAGGTTTGAACTAATTATAAGAACTACTAGGACTTGCCTCCAGTTCTCATGCTAATTCATGCTGAAGGTTTCAGCCTCAAGTTGGAGATGTAGAAGTCAGAACTTTTAGGCAGTTCCTGTTTCCCTGATAACACAAACATTCCAGAGGCTCCCTGAAACCAGAGCCATGTACAAAATGTAAGTCTCAGCTTTTTAGCCTTCTTTTTGCTGTCACTAATACACACAGCCATGAAACAATTTTAACCACCACAAACACAAAATTTTGTTCTCTCTCTCTCTCTCTCTCATTTCTCCCTTTCCTTCCTTCCCTCCCTCTCTCTGTCCCTCTCTCTCTCCTCTTGTTTTGGAAGAAGCCAGCTGCCATGTCATCAGGACATTCAAACAGCCCTATGGAGATACTGCTGTGGTTAGGCTTCTATTCAACAGTCAACAAGGAGCCTCTTGCCAATAGCCATAGAAGTAAGCCATTGACTGTGGAAGCAGATGCCCCAGTCTTCACAAGACTGCTATCCTTGCTAATATCTTGACTACACTCCATTAAGAAACTCTGAGCCTCTAAGTAGCTCCCAAATTCCTGACCACAGACTCATAACATAATATTTGTTGTTTTAAGTCACTAAGTTTGGGGTAACGCATTAAACAATATAGGTAAGCTAACACCCAAAATGACATATTAGGTAAATTACTTAGTTCTCTGAATCTATTTCTTTACTGCTGAGAGATAATAGACATACTGACACCTAACCTATACCACTGTTATGAAGACAAAAAATATAAAAGTACAATTTCTAGCAGACAGTAAAAGCTCAACACGTGTTGTTATTTTTCTATTATCATATAACTGGGGTGTCAAACTCATTTTCACCGGGGGCCACATCAGTCTCGTGGTTGCCTTCACAGGGCCAAATGTAATTTTAGGACTGTATAATGTAACTATGCCTTAATTAGGGGCAAGGAGTTCGGTGTTGCCTCCAGGGAGAAACAAGGTGCCAGGCCAGATAAAACAAGGTGGAGGGTTAGATTTGGCCCGCAGGCCTTGTGTTTGCCACCTGTGTCATGTAATAACATTACCATTAATAATCACAAAAGTTTACCATGTTTCACAGTCTTTTGTTAGGTCATTTTTACTTCATAAACCTAAGTCATTGAAATGCATACACTAAAATAAGCACAGAGAATTGAATTAATTATAGAGAATGAAATAATACTTTTATGCCCTTGAAGTAGGAAAATTTTTCTTAATATAATGCCAAGATAAGAAAACTTTAAAACTGGAAAGCATTATGCCAAGTGAAATAAGTCAAACAGTAAAAGACAAACACCATAACATCTCATCTATAAGTAGAACCTAATCAACCAAACAAGCAAGCAGGCAAAATATAACCAGACACTGAAATAAAGAACAAACTGACAATAAACAAAGGGGACGAGTGATGGAGATAACGGGGAAAGAAGGGAAAGGGTCATCAAAGAACATGTATAAAGGACCCATGGACAAAGCCAAAGGCAGGGTAGGACTGAAAGTAGGAGGTGGGGGGGGGGGCAGGGGAAGTGGTGGCAGGAAAATGGAGACAACTATATGTGAACAATAAAAAACTGAGAGATGGGACTACATAAACATTTAAATTACATATAAATGATTTTACATAAAAATTACAAGTCAAATGACAAAAGGGTGACTATATTTTTTTAAAAACTGTTTCAGTGAATAAAAATTTTGCAAAAGTTCAAAGGATTAATAAACAATAAGAGATGCTCTAAGATAAAGGAAATACAAAATCAAAATGTCACAGTGTCACTTTTTTACCCAGCTTAGATCAAAAATATTAAGCACAAATGAAGAAGTGGAGAAATTAACACAGAATTCTGAGACAGTAAACTGCCCGGACTCTCTGAAGAGCACTCTAGCAATATATATCACAGTCCTGTATGTGTACTTCCCATTTGTGCTGGCAATGATTTTATCCTAAAAAAATAATGACACAGTATGCAAAGAATCATCTATAATGATACACATACATCCAAAAAACAAATATCTCTTCTATTGCTAAAATTTTTTAAAACTAATAATATACAGAATATATATGTTCCCATTTTAGTTTTTAGGTGTCTTCAAAAATCATTTAAAACGATATAGATATAATGTTCTCCATTGAGAGTATTCAGGGGATTCTCCAATCTATCCCCAGATATTTAAATCAACTATTTAGCTTTTTAAAAATTTTTAATTGAATTTATTGGGGTGACATTGGTTAACAAAATATATACAGGTGTACAATTCTCTAACACAAAATATATACAGGTGTACAATATAGGTTTCAGGTGTACAATTCTCTAACACATCATCTGTATATTGTGTTGTGTGGTCACCATCCCAAGTCAAGTCTCCTTCCATCACCATTTATTCCCCCTTCACCCTCCCTTACTTAACTTTTCAGAGCCAAATCCTTCCTTCTCAATTTTATTGCATACCATTTATATCAGTGGTTAACAATACTGATGTTTGGGCTTAATATGACAGGAGAAGGAGAAAAAATAGAAAAATAACACTTTTTCCTCTTTTACTGCATAACAATAGATTATGTCTCATCAGTACCTTAAAGAGTTTGATTTATTCTTTTGGGGCACTCTATAAGATTGTCTATTCAAGAGTATATGTTCATTTAAATTCTCTATTGATAATAAAATAATTACCATATTCCAATTACTTATAATTTTCAAAATTATTATAGAGTCACAGAATTAAAAATCATCTAATCACCCTTCTGCCTTCTCCAACACCTCTGGTGGAGGAGCTGCCATTCCAACTTCATTCATCTTCAGTAGAACAAGCATCTCTCTCGACTGGAAAAATATATTTCTTTTCATGCACTCTAAAATTGGAATCACTTTTTAAATCAACTTTATTATATATACATTACATACAATATAATGGACATACTTTTAGTGTACAATTTGCTGCAGTTTTACAAACGTGTTATACCCATTTAACCACCACCAAAATCAAGACACAGAACATCTCAATGTATACTCCATCCCCACTCAAGGCCCTAGGCAGCCTCTGATATGCTTCCTGTCACTAAAAATTAATTTTGTCTGTTACAGAATGACATGTAAATTGAATTGGTACAGTTTGGAGTCTTTGTACAGTTCCAGCTTCTTTTCCTGAGTAAAATGCCTTTAAAACCCTTGCATATAGTTTATTAATTTTTATTGCTGAATAGTATTCCATTGTATAAATATGCCACAATTTTTGTCCAATAGACCGATGTAGGATATTTGGGCTTATGTCCATTTTAGGCTATCAAGAATAAAGCAGCTCTTAACAGTCATTTAAAAGTGTTTCCCATGGACACGTTAATTTCTTTTGGATAAATATTTAGGAGAGGAATTGCTGGACTATATGATGAGTGTATCATAAAACTTTATAAAAAATAATTTTCCAAAGTGGTTCTACCATTTTACATTTTCACCAGCAATGAATGAGAATTCCAGTTGCTCCATGTCCTTAATTTATATGGTATCATCAGAGTTTTTAATTTCAGCTATCCTAATAAGTGTGTAGTGATATCTCCTCTTTGTGGCTTTAATTTGTGGTTTTCTGATAACTAAAACTCCTGAGCATATTTTCATGTACTTATTGACAGAATGGTCAATTTGTATTTACCATGTTTACCATATTTACCTTGTATTTACCATGTTTTTAGGACTATAAGATGCACCAGACCAAAAAAAAACGCACCTAGGTTTTAGAGGGGGAAAATAAGGAAAAAAATTTTGAAGCAAAAAATGTAGTGAAAAATTTAATAACCTGTGATCCCGCTCCATTGCCACTCTCTTCCCCCACCACAGCGAACCAGGTAAGCTACATTAGGACTATAAGACACACCCCCATTTTCCTCCCAAATTTGTGGGGAAAAGTGTGTCTTATGGTCCGAAAAATACAGTATTTAGTGAAGCATCCAAATATTTGTTCACTTTTTTATGCATTCTTTATCTTCCTACTAATTGGGTGAGTTTTTAGGCATTCTAAGTAGAAATAAATTGTCAGATATGAGTACTGCAACTATTTTCCTGTAGAATATATGGCTTACCTTCTCATTTTTCAAAGAGCTAATTTTTACATTTGTGATAAAGTGTGTTTTGTCTTTTATTTTCTTTTATGGTTCATGCTTTTGGTATCCTTTTTCAGAAAGTTTGCCTACTCCGAGGTTACAAACATTTTCCCCTGTCTTACACAAAATGTTTAGATTTAACCAGTTGTCGTAGCATCATTTGTTAGGGAGACTTTTCTCTCTCTGCTGAATTATCTTGGCAACTTTGTCAAAAATCTACTAGGCATATACGTGTGAGTCTGTTTCTGGGTTCTCTGTTCATATACATTGACTTATCTATCTTCATACAAAAAAAATAATAACAACATGACCCTGGCTGGCGTAGCTCAGTGGATTGAGCACGGGCTGCAAACCCAAGCATCGCAGGTTCGATTCCCAGTCAGGGCACATGCCTGGGTTGCAGGCCACGGCCCCCAGCAACCGCACATTGATGGTTCTCTCTCTCTCTTTCTCCCTCCCTTCCCTCTCTAAAAATAAATAAATAAATTAAAAATAATAATAATAATAATAATAACACTATTAGATTACCACTGCTTTAGAGTAAGTCTGAAATTAGGTAATATAAATCCTTTTACTTTCTTCTTCATTTTAAAAAATTATCCCAACTATTCTAGGTCATTTACATTTCTGATAAATTTTAGAAATATCTTATCAATTTTTATAAATAGCTTGCTTTAATTTTAATGGGGATTACACTGATTCTACAGATTGCATCTGGAAAAATCAACATTAACAACATTTAGTTTTTGGATTCTTGAACATGGTTTATCTTTCTGCATATTTATGTCATCTTTAATTTCTTGGAGTAATATTTTGTTAGTTTTCAATGTATATATAAGTCATATGTGCCTATATCTGTATCCTATCTATCTATAGAGTTAATTTTATAACTAAGTATATCTGATTTTTAAGCTATTATAAATATTTTATATTTTCTTTTCTAATTGTTTGCTCTTAACATGCAATATAATTCCTTGTATATTTATTTTGTACTCTGAAATTATGATAAACTATGTTATTAGTTCTATTCAGTTTTGTATATTCATAGGATTCCATGTAAATTCTTGTTTGTATGAATAAGATCATGTCATTTGTGAATGAATAAAGTTTACTTCTTCCTTTCCAATATTTATGCCTTTCTTTTTTTTTGTACTTTCTTTGAATCGTACTTGAGGATCTCCAAAAAATGTCAAATAAAAGTGGTTGGAGTGAACATGATTACTTTGTTATTGATATTCATAGAAAAGCATTTAGACTTTTATCATTAAGTATTATGTTAGCTGTGTCTTTCAGAGAGTCTGTCCATATCATTTAAGTTGCTGAATTACTAGCATAAAATTGATCACAATAATCTACTATTCATATAATCTATATGATCATATAAGATCTATAATTATTTCCTTCTTTCATTACTGATATTGGAAATTTGTACTTTCTTTTTTTCATGATCAGAATACCTAAAAGTTTAACAATTTTATTCATAATTTCATTGTAAGAGCTATATTTCATTTATATTTTTTGTTTATATATTTTTATTTATTTTATTTCTAGCTTTACTATTTCTTCATTCCTACTTTGTGGTAGATTTGTCATTTTTGTCTACTCAAGGTGGAAGCTTAGATCACTGTAGTTCTTTCTCATTTCTAATATAATAATTTACAGCTACAATTTTTCCTTTAACCATTGCATTGGCTACATCCCAAAATATTTGGTTTCATTATAATTTAGTTAAAAATATTTTTAAATTTTCCTGGTGTAGTGTGTTGAATGAAAGTCCCAAAGATACATCTACATCCTAATTCCTAGAATGTATCAGTATCACCTTATATGGCAAAAGAGTGATTCTTTTGGGTTCTCATTCCCCACACTATTAACAAGGTCTCTCCACTTTGGCTGAACAAAAATAGTTATCTCCAGTCCTTATATAAGTTCTGGGAGTGGTCCATTTTTCAGCTCTCTGGTTGTTCTTTGCCCAACCTCCTGAAGGTTCACCCAAAGTACGCACAGTTTGGTATTAAGCAACAGGCTTATGGCATTGCCATTGCAGATATCTGCAGCTCTTTCTCCTTTTATCTCCCTCCCCTCCAGTTCTCCACCCTAGTAATTCCACATCCTCTGCTCCTTGACCTTCAACTTCTGTCTTCTCAACTCAGAGTGATCATTGTGCTCTTTCTTCAGTTCCCCTTCTCTGCATCATTGTCAGCAAAGTATATCCAGGCATAAAACATAGAATCATGTCAATGCAGCAGAAGACAGCATTAGTTTTTTAAGTATTTGTTTCTCCCCATCATCTCATACAAATTTCAGCATTTATTTTCAAGAACCATGTAATTTAAGTGATACCTGGTTGTATTACTAATATTTTGAAACAAAATACAGAAATTATATTTATTCCTATTAAAGTTCATTATTGAATAATTTTAAAATTTTATAGAAATTTCTTACCCTTTCATCCAAATCAGTGATATATAAAATAATATTTGATGACAATAAAGTCAAAGACATTAGTTGATATCTTCTGCTAGGCATATCTATGTTCCAGCCATACAGAATTGGGCATCTTGACCTAAACAACCGCCTCTTAACACCCATTTTCTTGATTTTATTTCTTAAGAGTACCGGCTATAGGATAACCTGGTAAAGTACAAATCCTAACTCCAACAATTTACAGAGCAAGTTTATACTTAAGCTGTCGGAACTTTTAGTATTATCATTTTTAAAATAGGAATAATGGCAGAATCTACCTCAAAAGGATTCTTATGAAGAATAAATAGAACAGAGTATACATTCAATAAATGTGAGCTAATGTTATTACTTACATATCTTTTCTCTAGTTCTTTACACAAAACCTATTTATAATTCAAGGTCTAATTAAAATGCCACCTCTACAGGAAATCCTTCTCCTAGAACTAAGTTGAGAATAAGTTTTCTTAAGTAGATAATTAATAAACATTTACCAAAAGCAAACAAAGTCAAATATGACTACCCAAGTAAAATTTTTCAAATAGCTTATGAATCTACCTAAATCTACTGCCACCATTTTATCACATCTCATGCTTACACCAAGATACATATGTTTGCAAAATGTTCTTACCTGATAACCTAGTTAACTTTATCAAAAAGGGAAATGGCATTAGTATGACATGACTTGCCCTTGATGAAATAATGAGGTGGCTCTTAGTAATCACCTTGGTTTCTACGTACTTACAAATAATCTATTCAATATTTCATTTTTGAACTTTGCCACAAATAAACCAAGTTAACTCTGTAGATTACAAAATTTATGTTCGAGATTTTATACATTCACTTATAACCAGTATTATACATCTTCCAACTCTCCAAATTCAATCACATCTGGAAATTACGAATTTCAGTGAAAAAAGCACAGGCTTCAAAGCAAAAGTCCTTAGGTATGGATTCCAGGTATTCTGATAGACTGCTGTGTGGCTTGAAAATATTATTTAATTTCAGTGAACATATCTATAAATGGAGGTAACAGCATCTTCCTGGATAATGAATATAAATGAGATTAAGTGGAAACGTCTGACCTACAGCCTACTATTCAAAATTCATTAGTTGTTTGCTTTTCTCTTTCCTCACCTATAAAATGGTAATAATCATAACTTAATACTTCTCAGTATAACCTATCATAAGAATTTAGTAAAAATATATTGGCAATACTTAAAAAATATAATTTATAAATGTGCAGTTTTTTTTAATATGATTATCTTCTAAAATAAAATTTGCCAAACTCTGAAATTTTATATTTGTCACAATGGCCTGTTACTAACCAATTAAGTCACTGATTTCCATTCCCTCCATCTAATATGAAGATTATTCCTCTTAGCATAAAAACAGAAGCAAAAATAAACATTCATCATCTCTTCCTTCTCTGCATCGCCTCCTAACATTATGTCATATTCCTCCAAATAATGACCCTATATATTCAGTATGTGGTCACTTTTCATATCCTTTCTAAAAGTTTATGATTCTAAGAGAAAAAATTAGAGCATCACTGGATATATAAAAAACAGCTAAAAAATTGAAACAGATTTTTACAAATAGCAGAAAGTTTTAATTAGGCTATCCTAAAAAGTCAGTAATAAAATATTATGAACACTAAAAGTTAAATATTTATTTTATGATGAAAATATTTCAGTGTAGTCATATCTGAGCATACAATGATTTTTTTCCAGGCCATAAACATTAGTCCCTTCTGCCAACCACTAAACAATATGCACTCAATACCACAAAAAGAAAACATAAAATATATATATTCCCCTCTCTATTAATTGACCAGAGAGTACTAATTTCTGACCCTGAACTTAGAGTGACCATAATACAGAATCTATCATTATGTGTTCAGTTCACACACACACTCCAGACTGGTCCAACAACTTCTATTATGCCAGTTACCAGCACTGCCAGCCCCTTTGCCCTTGACTGCCTGGAGAACATCCATCAGAAACAGCAAAGCAGAGCAACTTGCCACAATGCACCATTGATGTTAGAGCAAGGCTGCCCAAGCAGCTGCAACAACAGGGCAACTCTTCAAAGTGTCAGCATTGAAATTTAGAATTCTCCCCCCTGTACATCTATCAATGAAAACCTTTATAAGCTACAATCAATTACAAAGTAAATCTTTGAGACAAATCATGTTCTTTCTTTATTTTTCCTGTTCTCCTCTCAACTTCTAATGTCCTTGGTTTAAGATAAAAAATTCAAGGAGAAATTCCCTCCTTTTCTACCTCGGTCTCTGTCTCTGCCCCTCTTATGCTCTAAAAATTTTCTCAAGGAGGTTTAAAGACATCTGCTAAACACTTTTGTTTACAAGAAATGTTGGGGGGGGTTATTCATTTGTTTCTTGATTTTTGTTGTTACAGTTTTTTTTATTTTAAAACTTCAAAAGCACTTGATATTTTGAGCACACTCATACTGGATTTTTTGGCAAAGGATGTTTTTGATTATTGAAAGATAATCTAAATTCTAAACTGCATGCACTGAATCACATAACTTCCATATTTTTGAAACCACAACAAGAGTGGTTTTACATTAGCTATAGATGAATAGGTAATGAGTCAGTGAACAGTTAAAAGCATTCCACAAGAATGAATAAACTAGCCATGTGAAGTTTTTGATCTCAAGCATTTAGACATTACTTGGAATAAGTGGAAGCTATTCTTTATTTAATAAGTGAACTATGTTTAATTTATCTTATATGACTATACCCACAAAGTTAAATTAAAGTTTACTCATATATTTTCTATTTCTCCTTAGCCATCAGTAGTTAATGACTTTCTTTTATTTGGAACACCTATTTAAAGTCTGAGAGTTATAGCAATAACTTTTAGATTTCTCACCGTAGCTCTTACTATGCAAACAACATGTGTACTGTATAGGGATAAGAACAAATCCTTCCAAATAACATTTATTCTCAAGAGAAAGAATGTTCGCATATAAACCATTTAATTCCTCCAGATAAGTCAAATATGTACACTTCATCAAGTTACTCTTCTATCTGCAAAATCAAAACCCCAAATACTGATAATTCTTAACCTGTTACAATTTTCAAATTATCATCTCATCATTTTCAAAGTAACACATGTGTACAGTTTACTAAATAATAGCACAAATTTATTTTTCAAAAAAACAAGTTTCTTAAAAAAAACAGCAGGCTCCCAGGAGACAGACTTTAGATATCATTTTTGCAAAAGGATAACAAATAAAGACATACTCCAACCTCACTAGAAGGGACCTCATAAGGCACCTAACCACAAATGGACACCTAACCCTGTTTATGACACTTGCTCCTGCCTACAATGGTCATCAAAGTTCTCTAGGATGAGAAGTTGGTGACCTCAAAAGTAGACAGTTATACAAAGACATGGACAAAGCCTATATATTAGTACTGAACTCAGAAACCTGTTATCTTTACCTGTCTGCTAATAATATTACTCATAATAATAGTTATACTTGTTCTTTGGGTTTTTCTATATAGTCCAACTGTTTGTGATTACTGAACATGTATAACTGTTAATATTTTTTATGGCTTATGTAAATGTTATATTAGATGCCAAATACAGAAAAATGAAACAGAAGGCATAACTGGAATCACAATAGTTCACGGGATAGACATGCATGATAGAGTGTCTTTCTGCAATGAAGGCCATACACCCAACTTCCTTGTTTTGATCTCCCCTTCACATTCTGGGAAAATTACGCCTCAACCAAATCCCTTGGTTACAGTATGGCTCCATCCCCAATGGTTAACAAGACTACTGTGGACACCGAGACTCTCTAGGAATGAAACTTCCTACTGATGGAGACCACACTGTCCTACCCAAAGGTTAGTTATCAATGCATCCTTCAAATTGATGTATGATCAAAAGGAGGGACTGGGGACAAAAATAAAGTGAGTGTGTGTGTGGGGGGTGTCCTATGAAAAGTAACCTCTGATGATAAATTCCTAACTGGGTAGATTGTGGTGGGTAGTCATGCCTCAAGTACTAACTTCTTTAGTGAAAGGTTCTAGCTTTGTCTTAAGTAAACCCTGTCCATTGTTTCTGTGCATTTAGTTTAACACATTTGAAATAAACTGTAACCACCCTGAAGAAATCTTGTTAACTATCCTATAATCCAATCCCTCCTGCTTTCTCCCACCATCATGTAATCTTCCTTAAATTCCTTCTCTCTTTAATTTTAAATGCATAAAAGAAACTGCAAAGCTGTTATCTCTGGAGTATTTGAAATCTTGCTACTAGCATACAAGTATGTGTTCATTTTGGCTCAAATAAACTCTTATAAAATTTTTTTTTAAAGAAAAGAGAAAAAACAGCAGCCCATTTTCTAACCTTTGGGGCCCTCCCCTCAAAACTCTAGTATTTATCTCTAAACAATACACTTACATTCTTATTCTTTATTTGTAAAATGTAGACATAATGTATTAATTTCCTATCACAACAAAGATTAGCTCTTTTATACCACCCATTTCCCTTCTTTTCATCCCCCTCATACTAAGCTAACTAGCATATTTTTAATATATTTCCTTCCTAACAGTTTTTCCTTCCTAGAGTTAATACTGCCACTTTTGTCCCAAATTCCCAAGCTTTGCAACAGAAATATAAAACCTCTCTGAATATATTTCACATTTTTTAATTTAATTTTATTTTTCAATTACAGTTTGCATTGAACATTATTTTGTATTACTTTCAGGTGTACAACATAGTGGTTAGACAATCATCTACCTTACAAAGTGCTCCCCCGATACTTCTGGGTCCCACCTGACACCATACAGTTACTACAATATTGTTGACTATGTTCCCTGTGCTGTACTTTCTATCCCTGTGACTATTTTGTAACTACTAATCAGCACTTCTAATCTCTTCTATTTCATATTCCTAAGCATGAAGTATTCTATTAATTCCAACTCTTCCTTTAAATACATCTCTTTCTAGATTTTTCCATCCTCCTGCTCATCTAAGGACTGATTATTCTTAAGATCAATGCACAGCTGTTGTCCTGGAACTTCTCTTCATCCTTATCTCACTCTCAGCATTTCCTAAAAACTGTTAGTTTTTAGGATAGTACTGTCTCTTTTTTCCTGTTGATCCTCATTTGGATGTAAAAAGATTCCTGAGGAAGCAATCATGGAAGGTACATTTACAGGATCATGCATCTAAAAAAGTCTTTTCTTCTATCCTCACACCTGATTAATAGTTTGGCTAGGTATAGAATCCAAGTAATTTCCCTCAAAATTTTAAGACTACATTTTGTAGTTCTGAATCAAACACCATGATGATTCTTGAGCTCATGTGTATTTAGGGTCTATATTTTCTCTCTAGAAGTTTCTATTATTATCTCTATACTGCTGGTATTCTAAAATATTCAAGTTATGTACTTGATATAGACCCACTTTACATTTTTTTAATGTATACCCAGAACTCATGTTCTTTAGTTCTGAAAAATTTTTATAATTTTATGATTATCTCCTCCCTATTATTTTATTTGCTCTCCTGTTTTCTGGAACTTCTGTTAATCATATTTTTGATTTATTAGTGTGACTTTGTCTTTTCTCTCCCATTTTCCATTCAACTTTTTGCTGTATTTTTTGAAAAACTTCAATATTTCTATTAAAATTATTTTAGCTATTAGAAGAGTACTTATTTCCTGATTATTTGTTTTTTAATATCATACTGTCATGTTTCATGACAGTACTATCTTATCCTATCTCTCTCTCTTTTATTTTTACTTCAGCTAGCTATTGTCTTCCATAGGAAGTACTGTCTCTAGTTCTTGAGCCAGATCTGGAGCATGAACTGGCTTGATATCCAATTGGCACAATACTCTGCAGGCACTTGTATGCAGCTTTCTCAGTTCTACTGATTCCTCCATCCACTTTACATCTTCCAAAAATTGTATCTCTTTCATATGTTGCTCCCTCTTCCTTATGCTTGTGAATTCATATATAATTTTTAGTTTTTTACTCACACTTTTAAACTCTTCCTAGGAAGAAACAAGAAAAACCGTGTTCATTCACCAAGTTTAACTGAAAGTCTATTGTTCAAGTTTCTGAAGGTATTAAGCCTACAGTAATAATCATGCTGTTCAGGAGGTAATAAAGTCATAAGGTTTTTACTATTAAAAAGCTTCTCAGAGATCATTCAATTCAACCCCTTATTTTAGAGGTGAACAATAGAAACCCAAAAAGGTTAAGTAGTTTATGCAAGGTTATTTAACTAGTAATTCATACAGCTTGTACTTAAACTTGCCTTCATTACCACACTGCCTCACCACATAGATAACTCTTTAAAGCAGCTACTCTCCAACTCCCAGAAACATCACAAGGTTAAAACACACAAATAAGCAAGTCTAGTTTTTGGTTAACAAAATGTGGGAAAGCCGCCATTAAAGAAAATCTGGAAAACAATGATACCAAGAATAAATATCTGATTCCAGACTTTCTATTTCCCACTAAAATCCCTAATCAGTACTCTCCCATGAAACTCATTCTCCTTAGCCTGCTTCAACATGCCAGAGTTACCCTAAATTTTACTCTATCAGGTCACAGGATCTCACCATGTTTCCTCAAAGCAAAGTTATGTTTGAAATTCAATTAAATTATTTATATCCTTATCTCCCTCCTCACACTCTCCCTGACCTCAAGCTGGCCAGCAACCTACTTCTCCTAAATTAATCCTTTCCTCCATGAATAGCACCACCCAGGTACTCAAAGAAAAATCCTGAGTCATCCTAAACTTCTTTTTCCTTTATAGTACCCACACCTGACCCCTCTGTCTATGTAGTCCCCAAATCTTATCAATGCTTCCTCCTAAAAATCTCTTGAATCTATCCGTCATGATACTCCTCACAGCTTTAAAGCTACTGTTTCAGGTCTGGCCTTCACTGTACTTCATCCTGATTACCATTAATGGTATCACAGATCAGTCTCTTCTCTTTACACATCTTCTTCCTCACTCAGTTGCTAAAATTTTTTTCTTAACTAAGGAGCCATTTCCTTACTTAAAACCTTTTAGTGGATCCCACCTCATTTCTAGCTCCTTAGCATGGCATATATTGGGTTGCCGAAAAAGTTTGTTTTTTTCTTAAGATGGATCTAATAGTGCTTAGTTATCTTTAACTTCATTCAAAACAACTTTATAAGATTGTATTGTGACAGCTGTCATATCAGTGTGCATTTAAAAAAAATCAAAATTGGTGAATTTTTGTATAGCCATTTAATATTAAAGATGGAAGAAAATACACATTTTCAGCATATTATGCTTTATTGAAAAGAAAGGTAAAAACATAACTGAAACACAAAATAAGATTTGTGCAGTGTATAAAGAAGGTGCTGTGACTAACAGAATGTGACAGGAGTGGTTTGCGAAGTTTCGTGCTGGAGATTTCTCGCTGGACAATGCTCCATGGTCACACAGACTGGCTGAAGTTTATATCAATAAAATCAAGATATTGATAGAGAACAATCAATGTTATACCACACAGGAGGATAGCTGACAACTCAAAATATCCAAATCAATGAAGTTATTGGTGAAATCGAAAAATGTCTTTTATGGAAAAAACTATACAAACGTTTTGGCCAACCCATATAAGCTACTTCATATAAGGCACTTGCATAGCTCTCCATCTTCAATTCCTGTGGGCCTTAAGCTTCCATTTCATTGAATAGAAACCAAGTAAAAACCAAAAGGTTTTTGTTGGGTTTTCTAGTCAAAGCAGATTTTCATTACCAAATGCCAACTGTCATTTCCCACCTCTTCTTCCAGATAAAGAAGGAATCAGATAAAAAGAAAGAGAGTAGTTTGATTAAAAAACAGTATTAACCCTAATAAAAGTATTTGATAAAGTTCATTTTACCATAATTCTTGTATTCTCATTTATAATATTTTATGTTATCTTTCAGGGATTATAATCTGTTCAAATGTGTTGGCAGTACATTAAATTCAGTATCTAGAACAATGAACATGCAAATTGCATACATGGTCATAACAATAATAATTAGACCTTTTGGATATAAAATAATTAAAGGATCAACACATTAGTATAATAAAGGCCCAATCTAAGATGTTTTATACAGTAGGCACTAGACTACAAATTTTAATAGGCAGAGGCCATGTCTTAATAATCTTTCATTCCCTACAGTGATAAATGCAATCCCCAACCTAATAAATGCCCAGTGAATTAATGAATAAATGAGTTATTACAGGAAATTATTGAAAACATCAGGCCAACAATCCCAGACAGCCACAGTTTATGTGCTATTTGATAAGCCAAATAATCCAATGGAACCTATTACTATAGTTGATCAACTCATTCAAAATGAATACATATTTTTCAAAAGTGTATTTATGTTAAGCAGATCTTTATATGGAACATTAGTCTGATCTTTATTTGGGAATTTGTTAAATTGTTCAATGAAAAACAGCAAAAATTTGCAACATAACAAAAAACATATACCATTTGAAAAACAAGTGAAAAATAGATGATCCTGTTTTTAGTATTCTTATCTTTAGAATGGACACCATACATTTTTCCAAAACAGAGAAATGGGAACTTTCTTAGCTAGAACTTTAAATTACTGCCTTCCATATTATTGCAATGTTATTGCAATAATGTTACTGCCTTTCATATTATTGCAAGCAGCCTTCCAAACAATATAGAAACAGCACCACTGTATATGCACATACACCTAACTGATCATTTCTTCTATCATATCAACCTCGAGTTCCATGATATTCTGTCCACTGTTATGCACTAAAGCCAACTTGCTTGCCTATCTCAATTTTATTGTCACAGCAAAACACTGATGGTGCAGTGTTAACCCATCACCTATAGTTTAGCACAGCATCCCAGGCCAGTTATAAAAATGCCTAATCCACAACCTAAAATTTAAAATATCAAAGGGCTCGGCTCCAGGGTTCTGAGTAAAGAACAGAGCACCCTGAACATTCGAACTGAGATAGGATCTTTTCTCTGCCTAGAAATGTCCTTAGCAAGCAAGGGGTTCTGAGTATTGTACTGACAAATTTCATAAGAGGAAGAAAATTCCCTTGAATCTTACCTCTTTAAAAATACTTTGTACAACAAACAAATATAATGGGTAAATCCTCACTGAGTGGAACCCTGAATACCTGGCCTACTGAACTTCAGTACAAAGACTGATATTTCCTGGGATACTACCTAGTTTGTTTAAGTCCACTGTGGTATTCATATAAAATAACTATGGATATGATATAGTTAAAGGAAAAATGGACAAGTAACAAAGTAAGGAATAAAAGTACACGAGTAGATTAGAAAAAGGGATACATGCTAAAAAAATGCTGACATATAGAAGAGCAAAGAGCATATATGAAGGCACATCTCTGGGCAAAAGGCTGAGGATAGCCAAAATGGAAAGGACGTACAATGGTTGAAAGAAGGACAGGAAAGTCAGAGTAGAGGAGAAATTTGAATAATATCATGGTAGGAAAATGGATGTTGTATGAGCTGAGGAGTAATCCCAATGTTACAATGAGCCATGATGTAGAAAGACAGTATTCCTTTTATCCAAAATCTTTATGACAGGCAAAGATTGGCTATAATATGCAAAACAAACAGATCTAAATTCCATAATAGGCACAAAAAGTGACCAATGGTGATATTTGTACTATTTAAGGACACACAAGGGTACTTAATAATTTTAGATTTACATCATTTAATTTTTTTTTCAACTATGGACATCATCTTTATTCCCCTTTGCTGCCTATTTGCTTTATTTTTAAAAATTATGTACTTGCCATTTAAATCATCTATAGAAGGTAAATGGTATCACTTATTTAAATAATAATAATAATAAAAGAAACAGTTGATAGCACATTCATTCTAATGCCACCAGCACTGAACCAACTATGATAACATTCAAACCAAGGAAGAAACTATCAGCAGGGTTGGTGTTGTCTCTGAGTCTGAGGTTGGAGCTCCTTTTCTATGAGAAGCACATTTGTAGGTAGGAAAACAGGATGTGAAATGACATGAAGATGTGTGTAATAGCATTCAGAAAGAAAGCAGATAAAAGCTTAATTCTCCTCCAAAAAGCAGTTTTTCAAAATGGACACATTAATGAAAACCTGTAAGCTACCAGTCAGCAGAAGCATTTAGGAACTTATGGGATACAGTACAATACCTACTCTTTCAATCGGTATACAACTACCACACAACTATTTGAGTGTAGCTACCAGGAACTTTTGTCAATATTGTATTTTCTTTTCCTTTGTTCTCTATTTACAATTGTGAGACAACTAAGTGAAACTTAGTTTTCGCTCAAATGAGAAACAACTTAGCTAAATAACTAAGTTCAATGTGGAGACGGGCCCTGTAAGCAATTCATACAACCCCACCAATATATCTTAATATCTCCATATCTCAATCCTTTTGATAGTCTTCAGCTGAGACTACACCTAGCCCCTTCACTTATGTCTCAAATACATTTTCAGGCCTCAGCATTTCCTGAAAACAGGTAGTCATAGTCAAACTTCCTCTTCTTATAAATCCGAAAAAATGGGTGGGATGGAGTAGGAAATAGTTTTGGTGCCAACACAAGCAGAACTACTACATCTTGCTAATGAAACATTTCAATATCTGGTAGTAGTGATCCAGATTATGTTTGTTATATAAGTGCACATAAGTCAAATGCTGCTTCTGCTGCCACCACCACCACTGACAATAATGAAAGTGATGTGGATGATGATGATGATAGCTAACATTTTTAGTACTTGTGCCAGGCATTGTTCTAGGTGTTATGCATATATTAACTCATTTAATCCTCATACACTCAAAAAGAAAGAAGCTAGTTAGAGCAATTAAACATATTTAGCTTATTTAAAATTAAAACATAAAATTTTACACCTACTGACCAGCTGTTTCATGTAGGACCAAGGACTGTCACTGACTCTTGATTTGCTGAGTCACATTATTCTTCTTGCTTAAACTGTACCACAATGTATCACCTATTTGGTCAGTATGATTTTAAAGGTTTTGTTTGTTTGCTTGTTTTAAGTCAGTAAGTGCTTACAGGGACTTGCAAAGTAAGTTAAATGCAGGATCCTACCAGAGTTTTTACATTCATCCCTTAATCCCACCCCAGGCATTATTTCCTGGTGTCTAGCACATACCTATTTGGACTGTAATTTGGTTTAGTGTTAGTCTTTCTAAAGCTTTCAACATAAATTTCATTAAATCAACAACCCTTTATACTTTTTACTCATATTTCATCAGTTTGCATAACTAAATTACAATTGCACATTTGACTGGAATAAACAAAATTGGAAACACACACAAATGACTCTAGGTAAGCATACCACCAGATAAATAGAAATGCACTATTTTTCAGAGGTATCCTATTGGCCTGAAGCAGGGATTGACTAAAGCCCTCTTTTATAACATCCCTAATCACAAAGAATATTATTTAATAGGTATATTATGTTTCTGGCAGAATTAATTTACAATTGAAAAATACAATCAAATTTGATAGAGGGTTCATAATAACACCAAAATTCTATACTAAAAAGGTAACAAGTCTCCTATCTTTCTCAATTAGAAACCCTAGGAGACTTCTTCGATAAAAACTAAAGTCACAAACTGAATTATTAGGATGATCCTTCCCAAGGCATGAGCATCCACAATCATACCACATAAAAACTTATTAATAAATAAAGAGCCCTGGCTGCTGTGGCTCAGTGGATTGATTGCAAGCCTGCAATCTGGTCGCCAGTTTGATTACCAGTCAGGACACATGGCTAGGCTGTGGGCCCAGTCCCCAGTTGGGGGCATGCAAGAGGCAACCACGCATTGATGTTTCTCTCCTCCTCCTTGTCCCTCCCTCCCTTTCACTCTAAAAATAAAATAAAGTAAATCTTTTTTTTTTTAAAGAAAATACATTGACACCAAAAGTATTTTTTTTAAATAAATAAATGAATAAACTTAGTTTTTAACAAACTTTCTGCTAAAGGAAACTATCACCTTATATGGGAAAAACTGAATTTAATGCTAAGGTCTAATCACTTACTAAGTTGTTTGATGTGGGGTAAGTTACTTCACACCTCCCTCAGCTGCAGTATCCTTATCTAAAAAAGAAGACAATAATACTTGTCCCCAACTCAACAGAACTATGGTCAGAATTACATAAAATAAAGTATCTGAAAACTACCAATCATCATACACATATAAGTTATTACTGAAAATTCTACTTCGTATTTTGGACACAGAACTTAAGAGTCAGAAGAGGTCATTTCACAAATGACAAGGCTAAGAGCCAAAAGCCTAAATTACTTTCCTACTTACAGTAGCATGGATGACAGAGCAGAAATAGAGAATTCTTAATTAACCAGGGAAAGAATACCACAGACAAGGCAGTGGGATCAACTGGAGATTGAGGAAGCCAACGTGCCCAGAACAAACTAATGCTGTCGTGTAGACTGTCATCAGAGGTAAAATTTTAAAGGCTGAGCAGTTTATAATTTAAGTCCTGGCAGTGACTTTGGTGAAGATATTATAGAAGAGATTTAAAATATCAACCAAAAAAAAATTCAACTATACCAAATACAAATTATTCATCTTACACAACAAAATTTTGACACCTTTTCAAACTAAAAAAAAAGTAGTGAATTTGAGATAATTCTCTTATTTATGTTACTCCTTTCTACTAGTCAGAATAATTAAGCATAGGTTAGGAAGTTAAGAAAACAATAGTATGGACGTCAATAATGCTCAAGTACTTTAATTAGATTCCTCTGTGTACAGTTTTTTTCTCTTTTTTTCTGGCCATTAATCCAACGGGGGAAAATGATCTAAAACAGCAGCACAGCATGAAGGGACAGACCCTGAGAGCCTGTCTGTCTATGATGACTGCTCTTGTGCATCCAGGCCGCCTATTGAAACTAACAATGCCTGCTGCTGCTGCCGAAGAGGATCATCCAAACTCTGAAAATGAAACACATCACACAAAGGGATGAAAGAATTTTTATTCCACAGGGTTTAGCTTGCAGCTGGTCATGCATGCCAGAGGGATGTGCCATGAGGACGAGAAAGAAGCTTCCAAAGAGAATGGCTGCAGTAGCCGATCGGACACTTGGAAATACTCAAAGAACTATTCTTTTGAAACTAGGGCTAGTAACTAGACTTCTTTATAGCAGAACTTGGAAGATCCAGAACTTTTTCATCTCTGCAATTCGCTCAAGTATAAATATTTTTGTGATTAAAAGAAACTTAGAAAATTTCTAATTGATTATACTCATTTGTGGTTCTACATTTATGTGTTAGAGATTTTTATTATATAATTGATTTCCTCCCCTCTGGGCTAGAGTTTAATGTTACTTCAAAGCTTAAAACTATATATAGGAATAGATGTTGTTTTCTGCAACTGATGCAAGTATATTGAATAATATGCTTGTTACACAAAATAGCACACTGGTTAAGACCACAGGTGTTGAGGGCAGATCAGAAGTGAAACTGCAGTAACACTTATCACATAGCATCAGTTCCAATGGGCTCTAACAGTCTGGAATAGCTGTACTCAATAAGTTGGCCCACAAAAGGTACTCCAAATGGAGTTACAAGTAATAAAAGCCTTCTCTGCAGCCACCATTGCTCCTGCCCCTCAAATAGTCCCAGCAAGCCATAACACAGTTTTTCACCTTCCTAGAACATCAGTCTCTAAAGAAGTGCCAAAAGCAGCACCTAGGACTTTGGAAAGTCATGCCACAGTGAAGCATCAGCCTTCTATTCTCTGACGAACTTACTTCTACATGTCAAAACTACAAACATTTGCCCTCCCTCCCTATCCCTTTCCCTCTCCTGTTCCAAAAAGCTCATCTTGCTCTGATTACTAAACTAAAGTGAGCAACTCTTTTTTGCACATAAAGGTACACACATTAAACTCAGAAATCCATTTTTATCTATTATACTGATACTAAATAACCCTGCTGTAACTAGATGTATACCCTTATGGAAGTTATTTAATCTAATTTTGCCTTAGATTCCTCACTGATAAAATGTAAATAATATCTGTCTTATGAGATCATTGTAAAGAATAAGAAGATAATATTTACCTCATAGTTCAGTTACCAGCACAAAGGGTGATTCAAGAAATAGTAGTCATTGTGTGTGTGTCATTCTCTAAACAAGAGTAACAAATAGTTCACATAAGACACTGAAATGAGAAATGGAATATAATATAAAAATATTCTCCTACCTTGTCAGCATGCTATTGTTGATTCAAACATCGTTTCATTTTTATCAGGTTAGATCACACCTTACAAGAAGCACTACTTCCTTGAGGATTATGCCAAAGTGAACAGAACTCATTGGGAAAAATATTTCCTTTGCACATATTCAATCCATTAGTTCTAATTAATGTCTTTCAAACCACTGTAAACAAGTTCTTGGTACAAGTGTTTTAACTTTTCAAAGAGCTACCATTATGTTTTATACATAAATGTTTGGCATTGGAGGGAATGCATAATTGTTCTAATGTTTCTTGTTCCCCTATTTCTACCACCACTTCTACTCTTTTAGTAGCTCTTATAATATCGCTCAAAAAGAGAAGACAATTTGGATGGAAATTGATATTACAAACAAAACCAAAGATAAAATATATTTGCAAAAAACTCATTCTCACTCATAGTTATTCTACAGATACTATCCCATTTAACTGCACAACATGAATTTTTAGCCCTGAGTTTATTACCAATATATTCAAAAGACTAAAAAAATAATCTTTCAGAAAAATCTAAAAACAGGGAAAGAAATATATATAAATATAGTATTTAAATAAAATAGATATAATGAAAATATGTCTAAAGATAGACAACGATATTTGTGTACAATAGAAAATTTTCGAGGCAGGGCAAGATGGTAGTGAAGTAGGATGATATATCCCACCACCTCCCAGAGCCAAACTGGAAACAAAAATAAGGAGGGAAACAGCCACCTGAAATAAACAACTGAAGACTACCTGAAAAGGAGACTCTTAACCAAGGATGGGCAGAAGTCACCTCAAGATCAGATGGAATGGTGATGATGTGAAAGGGGCTGGCACCACTCCCACCAGCAACAGGTCAAGCTTACAGTAAGCACGGTGGAGAGACCTACTCCCTAAGAGGAATAAAGCCTGGACCCCAGCCCTGGCTCCCAAGCATAGAGGGCCAGCACCAGGATCAGCCGCCCACACAGCAGCCAGCAGTGAAAGGCCACAGGGTTTTGGTTTGCTGGGGAGAGTCAGAGCCCACTAGAGAAAAAGCCACTATTTTTTTTTCTTTTCTAAGGGGCTAAAGTACAGGTTTCACATTAACAGTCACCCACCATAGGCTCAAGTGAAGGGAGGGTGGTGTGGACTGGAGGCACCTGAGAGGGTCAGGAGTGAGAGGCACTGGGAATAAATGTGGGGGGGATGGACGCTGGGTTCCTTGTGCTGGAACATACCTTGATACAGCAGCAGCCATTTTCCTTGAGAGCAAGTCCCTCCCAGGGGAAAAATAATTACCACTCCCTGTGGAAACCTGCTCCCCAGACCCTGCATTTTATCTTTTTCTTTCATCTTAACCCATGCTGAGGAGACAGCAACACAGGCAGACTCAGGGTGCCAAATAATGGCTGCAGGGTACAGCCATTCGATACACTTTCTTGGGAACCAGACTGGTGCTTCCCTCTAACGGGAGAGCCATAGAAACACCCTTCTGGTTTCCAGCAGACTCAAACTCTGTGATCTGGACACCCTACCTGCTTTACTACTAAGGAAAGTAGTAAACTTTCCCTAGTAGTTTACTTGCAAAGTTCAGGGAAACAGTGTTGGGCAGATGCAAACATATGGTGTGGGGACAAGGGAGCACAGCCACCATCTTTCCTGAATTCCAAATAGTACCTCCACAGGAGATCCAAGGCTCCCATAATCCCAATTCTACCAGAATCCCTCTCAGAAACAGTCAGGTCAGCAGATAAACTAAGATTTACAGCAGACCAGCAGGCAGAGACAGATGGAGGCAGATCCCGTGGTGCCTTTGGTTGTATGCTGACCCACTCCTGGACCTTGTGCAGATAAAAGCAAGCCTTGCAGTGCAGCAAGGCCCATCCCGGGCACAGCCAAGCCTGGAGGAGGGAGCCATGAACTGTTGATTTCTTGTAGCTTGGAACAGGCTGCCAAGGGCTAGATGGGATAGCATGTGACACTGGCTTACACCACCTTCACACAATATCAGAGCCATAGCCAAAGGGAGAACCTAGCAGGCAAGCACTAA